>LR548552.1:86296-104798 GCA_900536415.3 Caenorhabditis sp. 38 MB-2015
TGTAAATGGAAACGTCATGGATAGAATGAGTGATGCAATGGTCAATAATGTGAACTTGGATCGATCAGGCTATGGTGGAGAGTATGTTGATCATAAACAACGATGGAAATGCTTGAAAAATGCTGGAACCGATTTCGAGATCGTGACAACTCGAAAATTCGACGAGCACATTCAAAAGTTGCTCCGCGGCGATTTCGACTGATCCACCCACCACAACCATGCTCACTATATGTTATCAATTTGTTATTATACCATATTATGTTGTCGTATTGCGTCGGGACGTCGCAAGTTTAAGAAGGGGGATGTAGTACGAACACCACCAATGCGCCCGCGTGGACTCTTGATTGGCGCGAATCCTTGACGTAAATTAAGATTTTATTTTATTTTTAGAGAAATTTTTAAGAGTTTTTTTCGTTTTTGTGTATAACTGAACATTTAGGTGTTCAGTTTGATTCATTGTTATTCTTGTTGGGTCTCCGGACCAATTATTGTTGTATTTTTCTTATTTGTTTCATAAATTATCTTGTGAAACGTGTGAATTTGGTCGATATCAAGTGGTTTTCATCCACTAGGAATCTTTTGTGCCGAAACTTCAAGTGAAAGAAGCGGAAGCCGGTAACTAACTTCAATTTCCAATAGGATTTGTCGATATTTTTTGATATAGATTTTTAGTTTCAGGTGTTGCTTTAACAATAGGTCCTCTTAAGAGTTTCAAATTTTTGAGAAAAATATTTTTTTTTTTTAATACATGACATAACAGAAAATTTTAAACGAAACTTGAAAACTTTTTTTTCTGAATTTGATTATATAATTTTTAGAAATATATAATTCCAAACCAACAGTCTTCAAATTTCCAGATGTACGACTGGCTCTACGCCATAAATCCACTCATGGCCAGCCAACTCAAACTCCAATCCAAATCCACCAACGGCACCACCATTGTCTCACCAACACCATCATCCACATAATTCGCCAGCACATTGTGTTGTAGTTAGAGCAATCTTTCCTATCTGTGATCTCTGTTTTCTTCCTTCATGCCCATTTTCTCTAGTACTTTTTTTTTAATTTAGTTGAAACGTGTAACAAGTAGCAATTTAAGATTTTTGATTTATATAACATAATTTAATTTATTTTCCGCCTTTTGCCAAAAATTCGCTTTTTTTCAAATGTTTTCATTGCTAAATATGAAGAATCATCACCGAAACAACAAGAAAATAAGTGGGAAAGGCAAGGGAATGAGAATCACAATATATGGGGGTAGGGTACTGTATCCACAGTACACCTGCCTGACAATCAAATGCTATAATCACGGGTAAAACAAATCGAAAAGTGAGCAATAAAGCTTTGGGGCAACACATAGTACATTATAATAAATAAATAAAGAATTAGGTACATTAAGAATATACATCAACTAACTCGAAAATTTGGCAGTTTTGAAGTCAGACGGCAGAATCGTGGTTGGCAATGGTTTGTAGTTGATGCTTGTCGATTTGGAGCGGAATGTCACATATGTATATATTATACTTCCGAATACACTGAAAGAAACAGTGTTGGGTGGATTTTTTGATTAAATTTTTTATTTATTCCAAAGTTTAACTTATCAGAAAGCGAAATTTTCCTATAAAAATCAGAATTTCTAGTTTGGATTTTTTTAGTTCCAGGTTACTTTTTTTCAATTTTAACGACTATCTGAATAACTCTAATCTTCGAAATACATTTCAATAAAGGTTTTCAGCTTCTGATGAAACACCATTTTGTGTCTAATTTTTAAAACTGGACCGCTAGAAAATAATTCAAGATGATAACTTGCAGCGTTATTTTTAAAAGTATTTTAAGTTTTTTCAAGTTTTAATTTTTTAATGTTCTCTCTGAACCGATTTCATTTTGGCGAGTTTCAGAAATTTTCTCAAAAACAATAACTGTTTCATGAAATATTTAATAACAAAGAAAGTAATTTTGAATAGTAAAACAAGGTCGTGTTCAGGTTTATAGTTTTTTCATTGCATACTTCTTCAAAATGCACAGTTTGAAAAGCGGAGGCAAATCCACGAAATAGTTTGTAAACAAAATTTTGGAAATAATTAATAAGAGAAACGAATATATGTTTGACTCACTATCAAAAAGAAATGAAAGCTTGAAACTTTGTGGTAAATTTCAGATTATGATATAGAATCTTTTTTATGTGAAAATTAAGGCTTTCACATTTGAATTTATTTCAACCTCACCTCACATTGATACCAACAAAGTTCGCCCATTGGAACACATAATCTCCACTCGAGAACATTCCAACATAGGTGACGAACAGATTCTTGATCGGTCCAACACACGTTGTTGTGAGAGCCGAGTTGTGATGAGTGCACATAACAAGTGAATAATTGAGGATGAATCCACAAATGCATGAGAGAATGAATGCAATCCATACGGATGATGTCATCATTTCAGTTTTGAAAAACTCGAGGGACTGAGAAATGTTGATTTTAAAATAAACTACAAATTAAAGATGTTACCTTGTCAAAGTCTCCAGTATATTTAACTACACACAACGCGGGAAGGACCATAAATAGACAATTGTAGAACATCAGCCCATATTTTCCAAGATCCTAAAAAACCAACTATCAAAATTGATATTTTTAAAATAGAAAACTCACTTTTGCATCCAATTTCTGTTTTGTATAAACTCCCAAAGCAGCTGTACATATATTATTTACAAAAATCATTGTATATCCAACTGTGTCAAATGTCAAATCATAAATCGCAGCGATAAAGCTACCCAAAATCATGAGTCCAACCGATATTTTGACAGCTCGAGAAGCTTTTACGCTAAAAAAACGAAAATTAAAACATATATTTTAGGATAATTCCCTTTTAACTCACTTCAGGATGTAGAATTCGAGAATCATTGTCATCAAAATCGAGAATCTTCGCAATACGGTGAACATTGGTAGATTGATCATTTGGGTTCCGCCAAGTCCAGAAATAAGGTTGAAGAAATATAAAAGTGGAAGAGGCATAATTTTTCGAGGAATTGATGAGTCTAGTGAAGGAAATTGTACCAGTCGAAAGAGTCGAGCAACAAAAAGAATGAGAATAGTTGCCAGCATTTGACCAACGCCGACGAATAAGAAAGACGGGAAACTGAAATAAAAAGTTGGTTTAGAGGAAGAAGGGAATTATTTAGAAACTAGAACTTATGTGTCAACTTTAGTGAAATTCAAGAAACTCAAATCTTGAAAATAATGAAAAATTATTGTTTTGTAACTCATACCTTCATTATCTAAGCGTGCTGTGTACTATAATTATACAACAACTTGCTTTATGCCTAAATTAACATTTCTAATTTTTTAAACCGGCAGAGTGTTCATTTTTCGAGTTCCGTGTTAAAAATTGAATTTGAATCTTCTTTTTTTTTTTGAGAATAAACGGTTCGCCTTGGCCGAAATTTCCATACTATAAAGCTCTATGAATCGTACAAAATCAACTTTCTTTTCTCACTTTCAATATAAAATGTCACGTTTTTCATCCAAAAAAGGTCACGCAAAAATAAAATCAGATATATTTCAATATTGATTGACTTTTTTTCGAATTATGGAGCGGTTTAGTGAATATTGGTGCACCTCAACGGAAAACTAGAGAAAACCTGGTCTGAATCGGTACAGGTTCTGAGCATACCTCCACCGGAGTCATACGAATCCAGGGTGTATTTTGAATTTTTTTTGGGAATGGGCAAAAATAGAGTGTAAGTTTTCCGAAGCCGGTCCCACAATTAACAAAATATTAGTGAGTGTTCATCGTCGAAGGCGCTAAAAATTTTTTTGGGGTGCATTTTTAGAGTGTTTTATGGACTTCAAGCCCAGAGTGCATTTTGGAACATAAGCCACCCAGGGTTCCAGTGGAGGTATGGTTCTGAGAAAATTGATAGAGCTATGTGAATTTCAAAGTAACTGTGAAGATAATTTCTTGTTAGCTCTCTTCGAATTTTTTCGCGAGGAGATTTAAGTACAAGATTTTTTATTTTTGAAAGTATAATTTTAAAATGTTCTCTCAATCTTCCAAATTATTTCTTATCTCAACTCTCTCAATTTCTAGGATCACTAATTCGGTAGCGGGGTTGGATAAATAAAAGAAAGGTCTGGTGCATGTTATCCCTCAAAAGAGAACCACAAACTCGAGCTACCTACAAGATTGGGCTCCGTCATACCGTTTGCACCGCAAATTCAAGCTGATATCTGCCCAAAAAACTCCAGTTTTTGATTGGCTCACGTGCTCACCGGACATGAAAACCATCAAAAACGTTCGGAGATTCAGTTTTGAGAAGATTTATGACAAAAAAATGAACTTTGACGGTGGTTCGGATACCCAAAAGAGCTAACATTGATGACTGGCTCCAAGTGAGCCAGAAACTGATGGACAGTTTTCATAACTTCATAGATTCACGATTTTTTGCAATGATTTGGGTTAATTTTCAATTCTTTGCATCATTGGATACATAATGTTCCTTAATTTTGGACTTTACTCAAAATTTTGCCCCTTGTCGTATCATTATGTGGAAAAATTTTTATGTGTTTTTCGAAAAAATTAAAATTTCTTTTTTTGCATTTGTTTTTGAGCATTTCTGAGTTTCTATGATTAAACTAATATCAAATTGGCTCATTTCCTCAAAAGGTTTCGAATTCCAAAAATTCTTCATTTTCGAGATTTTTGAAAATCAAGGGGGTGTCATATCATTATGTGGAGCACTGTATTTTTAAAAAACCAGTTAAACTTTTTCAAAACTCTAGATCAAAGCTTTGTGTTCTCTGTTTTCATTTTCTTCATTCAAAACAATTTTATTTTTTCTGATAGTTTTCATTGTTCCACATTATTCGTTCAACTTTCAAAAAAAAAAACTCACCGAAAATTGGTCAACAAAATTTTATTAACAAAAACAATCAAAACCGACACAACTCCATAGAAAACCGCCGATAATACCCGTGCTAAAAAAGGCGACTGGCTCGTCATCTGTAAATACCAAATTATAGCTGCCAATGGCATAAAACTCAAGATAATAAAAGTTGGAATTAAACCAAGAACAAAAAAGAGAAAGTTTCAAAAGAAAATATTTAAAATATATACATTTATGGCAATTTTTGTGGTGGCGAAGGGTCATAAGTATTGCTCATTTGAGAAAAGACATATTATGTTGGCACTGATGAAAAAAAAAACAAATTTGACAAGATAAAAATAGGTAGTTTACAGAGAAAAACGGTGAACCGGGATATGAAAGGATGCATGAAAAATCTATAAGAAAAAAACTAGGAAAAAATCAAGATAAACTTTCGGGAAATTTTGCAAATAGTCAAACAGAAAAATGAAAGTGGCAAAAATCGAACAACAAATAATCGGGCGAAAAACGTGGATCCTTTGTACTACTGTTTGGTATCGATTTTTACCCCTTTTTTTCTAAAAACTCCCGTAAATCCATGCTGAAACTAAACTATGTTCTACACAATACCATATGTTAAACTTGGATCAATATTGATATTAAATTCTGAAAGAGAATAAAGTAACCGCGAAAAATTATTGAGATGTGATGAGGTTCTCAAAAACGAAGGTTCATTGTACATTTCGGCAGTGACTCGTGACCATGACATCAATGTGAGAAGTCCCGAAAGTGTGTGGTCTCTGAAACAGAAAAAAAAACATATAAAAACAAATGAGTAACAAACAGGTAGTTGAAATTGTCCCTAATAAAATGAGGAATTTGTATCGCTATATATTTTTAAAGACCTATTTATGACAAGGCGAAATGCGCGGAGGGAAAAAAAAAGAAAAGATCGGGAAGAATGGAAAAATGGAAAAAAGAAAAGATGGCAAAAAGATATTAGATATATTTAGCTGATCATGCGCCCGATTTTTTCAGTTACGTACAGTTTTGAGATGGGAGAAATCATATGGTTTTTCGAAAAGATTGTGATCTAATAACATATGTACTTGATCTACTGAAAACGATTCACCTAACTTTTTCTCAGTTTTGTAACTAAAAACTTATTTAAATTCTTTATTTCAAGCTATTTTATATCAAAACCTGGAGTTTTCTATGATTTTCAGCTGAAAATGGGAAACATTCGAAAAACTCACAAAACTATAGAGTGGGTTCGGAGAAACCGAGTTTTTTTGTAACTTTAAAAGTTTTCTGGAAAAAAAATCTCTTCTGTTTTTTTGGTGCTGATTATCCCTAAAAGCAAGCGTAAAACGCTGATTTTATCTAAATGTCTAAAAGATCGGCGAAAAACCCAATAAAGCAAATGAGAAAAGAGAAAAAGGACAAACCTGATGGAGAGAAGTATGAAGACATGAAATTTGCCATCTTTCCCTAGCGAAGTTTTGGCATCGATCTTTGTATATAATCTCAGAGCATGATGGATAATTGACTTTTGCTCTTTCGGCAGTTTATCCACTTCTTTTCGTCGACACATATCGAAAAACCAGGAGCATACTTTTTCTGAAACAAAAAAAAGCTGTCTTTAAAGTTTTAAAAGATTAATCTCACCAATATAATCCCAAGGACAAGTGTTCCGGAAGAACTTCATTAACGATTCTTGTCGTCCAACTTGGAATGCGTGTTCGATAGACATTACCAATCCTCGTTGTCCGCATAGTAAATGCGCCAATTCACTCTTAACCTTCCGTTCCGCGCAGAAATACTTGACCAACGCGTTAACCGACTCACCAAGAGCGTGTTGAACTTCATTAATCCGCATTTCTGAAAAAAATATATGAAAAAAGATGAAAATTGGAAAAATTTGGTAGAAGTGTCAATTGATATCAGAATTTTTTCAATCCAAAAACCTTTCCCAAGTTTTTGAGCTGATTAATTTTCCGTAAGTGAATCGGCTCATTGTAGATTTTTTGTTGAGATATGATCAACAAGTTCCGATTTTATACAAAGTATTCGGAATATTTAGAGAGTATGTGATCATGATAGAAATGTGACAACGTAGGTCATGTTTTGAGTTTTTAAGTCATTTTCGAAAGTTTTTCAGTGGATCATTTTTGGAAATGAAAAGAATGAAAAATCCGCACTTCTCAACGACCACCATTCTTTATTTTTCGATCAGTTTTGACTAGTTTTTCCATTTTCGAATATTTTGAATACTTTGTATATTCTATAATTACAACAAAACGAAATTAACTGCTATTCTGTGAGATTTCATTCCTCGTCATAGACTCTTTAAGTTTACATGAATGTATTCAAATCGTTTTTACTGTTTATCAGAAGAATATCCAAATCAGTTTCACACATCTCTAATTATTAGAATAATAAAACGAGGATAATATCACACCGAAAGAATTTCTCGTATTGTGTGCATATATTTTTTTATATCACTCACTTCTGGTCCTCGAATTCTGCTCATGATTTCTTCCATTCGACGGGCTGCTATCCCTCTGCGGTGTTTGACTTCTCGACATTGTTCTTCTCGATCTCGCTGGTGAACACGGTTCCCGATCCGACTCATATCCACCACCACCATTTCCAGTTTCCCGACTTCCAGCCAAGTTGTCACATCTCTCAAATTCCACAAAAGCTTCGGCAATCAATAATCTTTCTAGTGTGTTATCCTCACTTCCACCAAACCATCGATCTTCTCCGAACCATCGTCCACAAGGGAATTTGTATGTTTGTCCGGTGATTTCATTTCGGACCAAAATGTATTCAAGGAACCACTTGTGCGGTTTTTCAGAAGCTTGATGACCAACTCGAAGTGTTGATAGGATTCCAAGATTTTTGTGCTGAAAAAAAAAGATTTATGATAATCAAGAAAATATTATTCACTCACATCAAACTTAAAAAGATGAGTATTGGCTTTCAAATTGATCTGCGGACTACTACACAATGTTCCTTCAATAGTCACCCAAATCGCAGGAAGTGTACCTCTCCAAGATCCAGTCACAATAACCACTTGATAATCCATTTCTGCCAAGCAAACACACAATAAATACACTTTGTAAACCCACTTCAAAACAAAAACTCACTTGTTTTTGTGAACGTATTTGTGAAACACCGAAATTGTGCCGCATTCAGGGATAGAATATGGAAAAGGAACTGTTCGCGCTCTTCTTCACTGGCAACAAACGCGTATGGTTTATAGAGTTCACTGATGACACGACTGTTGCTCAAAAGTGCTCCGAGATGTTTGTGAAGAAGTTTGCGTTCGAGAGCAAGACGAACAAATGCACGTGCATAACCAATGTCGGTTTTGATTTCAGTCATACGGAGAACATTCCTGCAAATTGACAAAAATTGAAGCCAATTTTGCAACAAAAAAAAATTGATGTTGTTTACAAAAAATAATATTGACAATTCGCAGTTCAAAGGCTATTTGACCAAGAGAATCTGGTCTTATACCTAGAAAATAAAAATTCGATCACTTTCGTAACCTGTTAAAGTGTGATTGAGAGTAATTAATTGCGTATTTTCAAATAATAATACTGTATTTGAAATTTCTTTGCATTATATAATTTGCGCGCATCTTTTAAAATTTAATTTCAGTATTCTTTTAAGATCCCACTTTTTCACCTACGAATTTTTGAGGAACTACACTTTTCAATAGGGAAATAACATGATGGTTCTTTGGCATGTCAATTTCAATTTTCAGAGCAATTGAAACCCAATATTTCATTTTGACTGCGTAAAACTGACATTATCGACAGAGAGCTTCATAAAGTTATCGATCACCGTTATTTTTTCTCTAATTTTCCCGATACCCAAAGTCTAACTCACTTCAAATCATACGCAACATGTGTTGGCAAAGGTGATAGCACAACTCTCGCTCCATCTGGACTTCTCGCTCGACTTTGAGATCTCATTTTCCTCGGCGATCCTTCTACACTCGCATATCCTCCCATATTCGATACATCAGTCTGCGATCCACTCCACGACGGATTTGTGAAATCTAAAACAAAACTTTCCAAAAAAGCAAAATAAACTAGTAAAGTAAGCAATGCGTCTCAATCACTCAATCGCGAACCACACGTTAGGCGTTTTGACAGACTTCTGCTTTGTTGATTTTCCAATTTCAACCTGACTATTTATATCAAAAAAGTAGATAGAAGTGCTTATTTTTGTTGAAAAATGCAATTTCACACAAGGAAAAAAGACTGACATTAAGAGGGCTTGTGTGACATGACAAAGTTCAAAAAAAATGTATTGGAAAATCACAAAATCGATTCACGAAAACATTCACAACTGAGGCTAAAAAAACAACGAACCACCAATACTAGTCGATTTTTTCATCATGCTACTCGGTTGTTGGCTCGAATTTCTCGGTCTCATCAACATTCCACTGGGTGGTAACCTCGATCTTCTCGGCTCTTCCATTTGCGTTGGATTCCCATTGTTATCCTTGAGCTTGTCAGCAATGAGAGTAGCAGCTCTCAAAAGTGACTTTGACCACGGTTCTTCAGACACTTTGATCGAATCCACAAAATCCGAAATCGCCGATATCACATCGGTATCATTTTGTGGCGAAATTATGATTGGCGCCGGTACTTCATCAATTGCCGGTGGTAATGAGGGAGCACGAACACCTGGAAAGGGAGCAGCCACATGAAAACAATTAAAAGAGTTCACGTCGAACTAAAACGAAGTGCATCACAAACACTTTACAACGAAAAATGGAGAAGCATTTCTTTCGCGCGGTTTCAATAGAAAAGTCTTACGTTCGATTTTTCGTCGTAAGACGAGCCACGCTAACGCTAAATAGTTTAAAGTTTTTAGAAGTTTTACAAAATCATTTGGCTGAAAATCTCTAATCTGAAATTAAAGAAACCTGGTGTCAACATCGATGTGGAAGATGCGCGAGTAGTCAATCCTGGTTTTTCGAAATCCTGATGTTGTAGCACATAGTTCCACAGTGACGATTTTCCCTGTTTATTCTTCAACCCATGTGTCCAAATCCTTTCAAGTAGATCACAGAACGAGGCGACCAATGTGTTCTCTTCGACTCCAGTTATACCCGCATCCAAATGTCCCAACTGGACAGCCTCTTTACCCATTTTATCGACAAGCATACGTTTCGTTTTGGCTGCAATAAAAAACTGTATTATTTTTTCCTCCAAAAAAAAAAAGATTTTTGGAGGTATGGGGAATTGAACCCCAGCCCTCTCCCATGCTAAGGGAGCGCTCTACCACTGAGCTATACCCCCACATGATTTCTTCAATGCCTATGCCTAACATATAAAACGAGTTTCTGTTCCGCGCGGGCGGAAGGAACAAAGAAATATGACGGTAAACACATAGAAATGTTTCATTTTGCCGCGTGCGGAAGAGAAACCCGTTCTATGTCTTATTTGTTTGAATGAAGAAGAATGTGTGGGGGTATAGCTCAGTGGTAGAGCGCTCCCTTAGCATGGGAGAGGGCTGGGGTTCAATTCCCCATACCTCCAAGAATGTTTTTGATTTTTTTGGCTCTCAATTTTTTTTATGTCTTTTATTCAATATTCAAGACAGAAACTGCAGTGATTTGCAAGTTGTGGATTACTTCTTGAAAACTTTTAGAAAAATCTAATTCTGATTCAAAAACATGAAAATAATATGAGATTGGAAATACTGAAAATGAGGCATAAAATTGTGCGAATTGTATAGAAAGTATTAACCTGGCTTGTGAGTTTTAGGCTGAAAAGTATAACATTCCAGCTCAATTCAATTAAAATTGAATATTGTTTTGATTTTTCAATGAAAACCGGCTTCAAAATAAATAATTATAAAATAAAAAAATCTAAAACTATTGAAACCGGGTTCGAAATATGAAAATTAAGCTCGGAAATGCTAATTTTGGCTTCAAAATTATGAAAATAGAGCTCAGTACAATTAGATGTGCTCAAAATGATGAAATTCGAGTCCAGACTATTCAACCAGGTTCAGAACAATCAATTTTGACGTCGAAAATATAAAAATTGGACCGAGAACTTCAAAACGTCTCAAAATCGATTTAAAATCATGAAAATCCGATTCGAACAATTAAAATCAAGATCGCAAACACTAATTTTAATTTTAAAATAATGAAAATAGAGCTTATTAACTCTAAAACCAACCTTTCGTTTCTTTCAGCAATTGCTGTACGAATCCATATTGTTGTTGCGCAATTTGAACACTCGAATCAACTTGCATCAAACCCGCACCTCCATAAACACTTGTCGGCCGCGCATTCGACGATTTAGGAGATGTCTGCAACACTCACAGTACATTTTTAATTGTGAAAAAAATCATGACTACCTCGCTCGTTTTATTGCGCAGTCTCGGATATCGCTGCTTCCATGGCGATGGTGCTGGACTCATCAGATTAGCTCCATCGAGAAGTGTCGTGTTCAACTGATTAACCGGCCATGATCCATCGTATCGAATCGCAAATGCTCCGGCTAGGCTGTGTGGTGCTGGCACCATATAATCAGCCGATTCTTCTCTTTTCGCAATCATTTCTTCAGTCAATGCGAACGGCGGAGTTGTCTCATAGGTTGGCGTTCGAACAATTGATACTCCCAGCAAATCGCGCATCGAACTAATCCGTTGATCGAATAATGTGACAGCTTCATCAGGAGTTTCCCATTGTGACAAGATTTTAGCATCAATGAATGAGGTGAACATTTGGGTTTCAAGGAAAGCGGCAAGAAATGTGAGATGACTATCCGGCTGGTCGGATAAGAACGAGGCTTTGTCGAAACTGGCCATACTTTCGCGGTTCGCTTCATAAGTTTCTCGATCTTCACATCCTTGTCCACCAATAACAAAATGCTCGTAGGAATAGAACATCTCGACAAATCGATTGAGAACACATTCCCGAATCGCATTGTTAACCTTAGCGTCCTGGAAAAACATGATTTGAGTGATACTGGACATTAAATTTGTGGGATATTTTATTTAAAATAAAAACCAAAAGAAAATAAGGAGTTGATAAGTTGAGAATAGGCCCGGATAAAGTAAAAACCCAGAAAAGAAAAGTCAAGACAAACCTCAAAAGTACTAGATATAAACAGGCTAAAAAAGATTGAAACTAGGATAAATATAGGCCAAGAAGACCCATAAAGACGAGCCCAGGCAGAGATAAAAACGAGCTTGCCGTGAAAAAAATCCCTGATTGATCTAAAAAATATTCGACCACTTACCGCAAAATAATGCCTGGCAATCGGCGAATCGATACTCTTCTCATGTGCCGCACCTAGCTCCGCTTCAATATCAACAATAACTCCAGCTCTTCTCGCAATTTCAGCCACTTTTGCCAATGTCGAATTATTCCTTAGCGCATTACTACTATCCAATGGTAATGGTTGAAGCCCGCTCCGACTCGGCCTTCGAATATTCAGAATATCTTCTCCGGTTCCCTCGTCAAAACTCCGACTCATCCTTTTACTCGACCAATCATCCATTCTCCGATTCATTGGCTTTTTCCGCATTTTTACTTCGCTGTAGAGAAGACTCGAAGGTGTCGCAGGTTCCTCTTCCTCGATATAATTTTTGACAGTGTCTATCGAAGTTATCATCCTTTCATCTATCGAAACTTGAGATAACCTGATTAAAAAAACGTAAAATCTCAGAGTAGACAGAAATTATACCTCTGAACCGCATTTCTGATATCGTTGGCAAGTTGCTTAGCTCCGGGGAAATTCGGAACATCTTCTGGCAATTCGGCACGTCCCGTATCAAGATCAACAACGCATACATTGGATTGGAATAGGGTTTCCGGCACACTTTCTTCATAGCACCAACCCATAACATATGGAACCTGAAAAATTGAAATTCTTTAGTTGTTAATTTTGGGAACGTTTTTGTTTTCAAAAATGTTGAATGCGAATTCAAACTCCATGTGGTTCAAAAATAAAAATCCACTCAATAATAAGCCGCGCCGTTTTCGAGTTTTCAAAATAATTTCGGAATTTTGGAGAATATCGGTTTTGGAAATGGTTGTGTGCGTTTTTTAAAAGATATTTTTTGTCCGAATTATTTATTTTAATGAGAAAACACTTTTCATTCTCTCACCTAGCATGACTCATTAAAAACAACTGCTCGGAAAACTAGAACCTATGAAAAATCACCTATTATATTTTAGTTTTTTCTGGTTTTCTGTTCAAAAAAAGTTAACTTTCCAGGTCGAAATCAGGATTTTAGTAATTTTTGGCACTTTTTTCGAACTTTATCAATGCCTAAAAATCAGAATTATGACCTTGAAACAATAAAATTCTAGGTTGCTAAATTTTTTGGTACATTTGTATGATTTTAGAATAAAAACTTATGTTTTTGTATAATTTTTTTAAAGTTTCTTGTTCAGTTGAATAAAGTCATTATCCTATAGGTTATTAACTAGTTGATATGTCGTCAATACGTTTTTTTAAAATACTTTTCTTTTTTGCTCTTTCTCCAAAGATTTTTTTGTTAATTATTGGTCTTCTTGTTTTTGATATTTGTAAAATATTTGGTTTTGTAACACAATTTTACTATATAATTTGGATTCGGAAAAACAAACTCATAATTGCCCAACTTTTGATAATAATTCAAGACAAAAAACTCACCGGTGCTTCCACAAACTTCAACTGCGAATAGGGCAAAACAGGCACATATACCATTTGCCATCGGAATGGAAACGATAAGGCGAGGAGAGTTTCACAAACAGTCATCAGTCTCGAAAGATCCTTTGAGCACAATAAAATCTGATGTTCGAGTAGAAAACATGAGAATAATCGGACGAACTTCTCGACTTGCATGAAATCAAACAATCCTCCTATTGAATCATCGAAAAATGGAAGTTCTTTTTGCCCAGGTCGTTGAACAACTATCGTCGTATCAATGAACGAGATCTTCAAAGTTGTGCTCGGGGAAGGCATTGGAACTTCGAATAGACACCAGTAGATATAGGATTCTATTGGCAAACTTGGAGCACTTTTCGAAGTGAGAATCGAGTGGAATGCAGAAAGCAACGACCGTGTTGCATTGACAAGAGGTAGACGAGAAATCACACAAATTGTTCGGGACCTGGAAAAAATCCAGAAATTCAAAATAAGGGAAAACTCTTAACTTACATGTATAATGTATTATGTCCTCCTCCTTCATAATACGATATTCTTTTCGTTCGATCCCTTCTTCTTGGCAATGTATGAGTTCCACCACTAACAGTTCCCGGCGGTAAATGTGTTCTTCGCTGCGAATTTTCCGCTATACTTTTCGCTGTCAATTCCCTCACATGATCCTGATGTAACTGTGACATCGATTCGCATATTGCTACATCTTTGACTTCTTCGAAAAAGGTGAGAGCGGTTCCATTTATTCGAGAACCGTCTTCTCGAATATTGGCAAAAGTGTGGACTTGTGGCTTGGAGGGTACGTCCTTTTCGGTGTAGAATCGAAGACCTTTCGGCATACATAGCTGAAAAAAATATGCTTGAACTTCAGATCAATTTTTCCAAATAATACAGTTTTTTCTAGCATTTGGGAAAAACAAATTGAAAGCACAGTTTTTCGTGTTTTCTGCATTGTTTTTTGAATTTCCATGCGCAAATATCAGAATCTTAGCCAAACTTCAGGATTTTCAGCCTTAAAATGACTAAAACTGTATTTTTTGATATTCAGACTGTGTTATAGATTTAAAAATATTTATTTATCAATTTTTCAAACTTCGCCAAATTTTTTGTTGCTTGTTATAACGTCATTTTTATCCAATAAAAACCAGATGCTCCTCTAAACTATACAAAATTGTATACAATATTTAACAGATGCAAGGTCGTGTAAACATCTGTGAATATAGTACGATTTTGCAACAAAATTTCCATCTGGCTCATAAAAATATTCTACATTTACTGAAATTCAACGTTTAAATTACAATTGTGAAAAGAACAATAGTTGTTTTGAAAAAAAAACTTGAAAAAAACTTTCAAATGAACTTTATCATGGATTTTTAAAGGTTTTTAGACATGAAAATCATAATTGGTAAAGAATTTTCAATTTTTAAAATACTCACCGGTAATATTTCGTCCGGAAATGGATTTCCAGGCCTCCTCTGTGGAAAGTGACTAATAATTTTAGCGACAAATGAACGTTGAAGGGGTGGTCGATTCACTGGATTCGAGCTGCCTGGGGATTCTCCGGGTGTTTGGTTTTGATCATATGATGTGTCAAGCTCAAAACAATAGGTTATGAATTTTTTAAAATTAATTTAATAAAACTTACAATCAATCCGATATCTTGATCATAGCCAGCAACCGCGAAATAATCCACCAAGGTCACATCTATATCATTCCCACTGCTCATTTCGTTACAACATTCGAACTACTTGAATAAATCTGAAAAAGAAACAGTTGGTGAGCTTAAGAAAAAAATATCACAAGATTTATTTTATTGACCGAAAAATGCCATTACATGCACCAAGACTACGCAAGCAAAAAGAGAGTGGGCAAGGCGACAGAAGACTGGCGTGTTTGGAGAGAAAAGGAGGAGGGAGTGGGTTTCATCAAAATGAGGAGAAAAAATGAGAAATAGATTGCGTTTGAGGATTTAGTGAATTTTTCGAGAGATTTTGAAGACAGATAAATGACCTAAAAAATTTGGAAAAAGACTAATAATATTCTCACTATTTTTTTCAAAAAAAAAAAAAGAAAAAAAACAATAATGTGTCACAAATAATTCATTCCCGTTTTGGAACAAAAATAGAGGAAAAAATCAACGACTGCCGAAAAATAATGATTGACACATGTATACATTGAAAACATTGAAGTTTTTTGTTGTCATGTTCAAATAAATTGAAAATTCAGAAAATTCCCACATTTATTAAAATAGCGTTGATGCGTAGACAAATGTGTACTTTTTCATGTTCACCGCCGATTAATTTGTTATTCTATTTAATTGTACGATTTGAAATGAGATGAGTAAAAAGAAAAGTTGAAAAAAAATGAATAAAAATAAATTATTACAGTAAGAAAATATTAAAGGCGCACATAAGTTTTGCTACGGGTCTTGTCACGATTGCATGAAATTTTATAATTTTTTAAATGAAAAATCGAGAAAAGTTGAAAAAAATCGGGGCCACCTCTCATTTTTAGTGCAGAGAAACGTTGTAAATTTTTCAATCGTCTCGAGGGAAATAGATGTCACATCTCCAGAAAAAAAACACAAGACGAAATTGTCTCATTTCGCCCAGAATGGCTATCTTTCTGACTATTTTGCTGAGTTTTCTACATTATTTTATAAGCTGTGAAGATCGGACGATTCCATTCGAAGAGAAAGAAAGAGTATATCACTTTGTGAATATAACAGGACCATTGAATTATAATTTTCATAAATGTTCACATTGCAATATTGAGCGATGCAAGCCATATCCATTTTGTTTTTCGATTTGGAATAAAACGACAGGTTGGTGAGGGGAGCAGTTTGAGAATTCTGTGATTTCTTTGTGGAAGTTAAAGATTTCTAGTTTTGAAAAACAGGATTTCGTGTGTGAAAACCATAACTGTGCCGATTTATGTCATTGGGTTACTGTAGTTTCAGTTTTTCTGACAATGGTTAAAAAATGGAATTTTTCGATGTGAAACATATCATTTGATAGACTTTTAAACGCTGATCAACATCCCGTAATCAGTTTCTGCCAAAAATGATCCACTTTTCGCGAATTTCAGTTCCAAAGTTTACAGCTGGAAAGTGAGAAAACCTGTATAAAAGCGATTTTGAGGAGCATGCCCTAACTATAGGGTAATATTTCTTCTGAATTCCCTATTTCTTCTGAATTCAGATACGCGAAGTGCCGGTGACTATTGTGCATCAAAACCCCAGCTCCTCTCTCTCGTTGGAGCACAACACGACGAAACAACATCAGGAGCAAAAAGAAGAAAACGACGAATTCATGAAAGATGTTTGCCTTCTATTAATCATGAGAAGATCGAATATTGTATTTGTCGAACATTTGGAGATGAAACTTCGATGTGAGTGGAATTCTCTCATGAATACATAGAAGAGAGTAGAATATTTTGTAGACGAGACTACGAAGATTTACAAAGAATGAGGATTTGGAGATATCAAAATCTAATATTTTTGAAGGAATCTCAGGATATGAAAAGTTCAGCATATTTAAAATTGTCTGCATTTTCATTGATTTTATTTTTAATTTTCTTTAGGTGAGTTTTTAGTATTTTTTCATTTGTAAAAATTGACTATAATTCTGAAGTTGGGAAATGTTCTGACATAAAAATGTAGTATATTTATTGTATATTAATTTTGACCTCAGAAAAAGGTAATTAAAATTCATGTGTATCAGTAGAAATTAAATCAGTGAATGCGCTCTGTTGATACCCAGTTTTACCAGTGAAAAAATGGTGGGTGAGAATTTCGTAATCAAAGCTTTATTTTCGTGAAACATTAAAAAAATAGAATACGTTCATTCGTGAACAGGATTAAATTTTTTATTATAAAAACTTGAAAAAAATTCACACTTGAAAATAAAATTCACACACGGAAAATCAATTTTCCTCGCAAAAATTCAAAATCTGAGAAATAAGCTTGTTTGCTCCATTGACATAAAACAATTCAATTCGTTTGCTTTTGTGAACATTTTCGTCAAGTTGTGTGTTTCTGTGCAAACACCATGAAAATGAGGTAAAAACAAGAGTTGTTGCATCAACTCAAAAAACATATTCAATTGTCTAGGTGTTTTTTTAATCAGACTTGATAAAATAAAACAAATTGTTAGTGGAAGTTATTTTGAGATATCCTCTATCATCCATATCGTGTCTATCCACCCAATTTCGTTGTCTCAAACACTCGTCCATGTTCAAAAACTTTTGAATTTTTGAGATGATTATCGTTGTGTAAGTGCAGAATGAACCATTCTAAAAAAAATTATCAGTGAGTTTTTCGGAGAAAAACATCATAATTCAAACCTCAATAAAATCAAGAACAGCGTCGTGAGAAATTTTCGATGACTAAGTTAGATTCCTCAATTGAACAAGACCCATTTTATTTGAAAGTTTCGCAATTTTCTTCAAATCATCTTCCGTACACTCCAGTTCTCCATCGCCTATCAAACTGAAAAAAAAGTTCAATTCAGGACTCCTGAATCAGGATCAGTAGTTATAGACTCACCTTAATCGATACAAATTTTTCGTCGTCATCGAATCTAAAATCTCCTTCAGATTTTTTGGCGAATGACATTCCAATGTGTGATCTACACATCTGTCGAAATGTGGCAAATATCTACGATAATCAACCACGTTGGACAAGAATATTTATGAGAAAACGTTAAAGGGGGCGTGGCACCAAAAAATAAGTCGTGTTCAAATTAAAGAGTACCCCCGACATAGTAAAACCACCAAGGGAATTTTCACCGAAAAGCCTAGTATTCAAGAAATTTGGATTTGAACACTTTTTTTGAACGTATACCTATACGTGGGTAAAAAATTCGCGGACTGGCGAATTTCTCAAATACTAGGCTTTCCGGTAAAAATTCCTTTGGAGGTTATACTATATCGATGGTGCTCTTTCTTTTGAACA
>LR548553.1:0-36636 GCA_900536415.3 Caenorhabditis sp. 38 MB-2015
TTATGTATATGAACTTCTGAATCCTGAATCAGACATACTGAATCCTGAATCAGACCTTCTGAATTATGTATATGAACTTCTGATTCCTGAATCGGACCTTCTGAATCCTGAATCAGACCTTCTGAGTCCAGAATAAAACCTTTTGAATCCTGAATCAAACTTTCTGAATACTGAATCAGACCTTCTGAATCCTGAATGAGACTTGCTGAAACCCGAATCAAACTTTCTGAAGCGTGAATCAGACTTTTTGAAGCCTGAATGAAACCTTCTGAATCCAGAATAAAACCTTTTGAATCCTGAATCAAACCTTCTGATTCCAGAATCAGACTTTCTGAATTATGTATATGAACTTCTGAATCTTGAATCAAACCGTCTGATTCCTGAATCGGACCTTCTGAATCCAGAATGAGACTTGCTGAATCCTGAATCAGACTTTCTGTGTTGATGATTTATCAACCTTTTTGATTTATCACTATACGAAAACCAATATCCGGCCGAATTCAATAACAGTTTTGTTGTGATACTGTGCAAACGCCCACTTCAATTGATATTGCTCAATATAAAAGAGCGTTGTGTTGTATTATTTTTGTCATTCTTTTATAATGTAATAAACTATTATTTATCGTGGTGTCAAATTGGATTCTCTACATTCTGAAATCTTAATCAGACTTTCTGAATTATGTATATGAACTTCTGATTCCTGAATCGGACCTTCTGAATCTTGAATCAGACTTACTGAATCCTGAATCAGACCTTCTGAATTATGTATATGAACTTCTGAATCCTGAATCAGACATACTGAATCCTGAATCAGACCTTCTGAATTATGTATATGAACTTCTGATTCCTGAATCGGACCTTCTGAATCCTGAATCAGACTTACTGAATCCTGAATCAGACCTTCTGAATTATGTATATGAACTTCTGAATCCTGAATCAGACATACTGAATCCTGAATCAGACCTTCTGAATTATGTATATGAACTTCTGAATCCTGAATCAGACTTACTGAATCCTGAATCAGACCTTCTTAATCCTGAATCAGACCTTCTTAATCCTGAATCTTCTGAAATCTGATGTATATGAACTTCTGAATTTTGAATCAGACCTTCTGAATCCAGAATCAGACTTTCTGAAGCCTGAATCAAACCTTCTGAAATCTGAATCAAATCTTCTGATTCCTGAATGAGACCTTCTGACTACTAAATATGATCTTCTGAGATCTGAACTAGAATTTCTGAAATGTGTATAGAACCCTAGAGCTACTGAACTAGACCTTTTGAATCCCGTTTAAGATATTCTGAATCGTGAATCTGACCTTTTGAACCCTGAATCGCGGATTTTAAATCGTTGGCCAATATTCAACAGAAGAAACTGAATTTTATTACAACTTGCCAGGCGGTGGGAATTCCTGTTTTGTTTAAAAGCATTCCCAAAATATTCTAAAATTCAAAAAAAAAACATGAATTTCCTATTTTTTCTGGTCATATTTTTTGCCTCAATTCCAATTTGTGATTCAGAATTCATGTCGCGCGAAGTTTCATGGAATCCAGAAAGGGACCAACGTCTGGAGAATGCGATAAAATTGAAGCAAGCGGAGAAGAAACCCTACATCGTTCCGCCACCTCCGAAAGACGCGAAATGGTCTGAATTGACGGTTGGAGATCTGAAACGTAGTGCGAATTTTACCGCGCATATGGCCAGAGTAGTTGCTTATGCCGAATTGCACGTAAAGATTTTGACTGGAAGCAAATCTTTGTACTACCGACCGACTATAGGATAAAGCTTCGGATAATCTTATTTTTTTCCCATGTGATAAATATTAAAAAAAAACAATACTACATATGTCTTTAAACTGACGTAAAAAAGTCTATATTCCATTGAATCAAACCTTCTGAATCCAAAAAGAAACATTCTGAATCCTGAATCAAACCTTCTGAATCAAGAATCAGACTTTTTGAATCATTTATATGAACTTCTGATTCCTGAATCAGGCTTTGCGATTTCTCAATTAGACTTTCTGAAACCTGAATCAAACCTTCTGAAACCTGAATCAGACCTTCTGAATCCTGAATCAAACCTTCTAAAACCTGAATCAGACTTTCTGAATTATGTATATGAACTTCTGAATCCTGAATCAGACCTTCTTAATCCTGAATCAGACTTTCTGAAATCTGAGTCAGACTTTCTGAATTATGTATATGAACTTCTGAATCTTGAATGATACCTTCTGAATCCTGGATCATATCTTCTGAATTCTATATCCATAAAAATGGTTCAAAAATATTGTTTTTCCGTTTTTAGTTGGCTCAGGAACCCATGTTTCGTTTTTTTTAGGCCACGCCCATTTTTCTGTGCCCCATAAAAAATGAGAAAATTCTTTATTTTCAACCCATCACAATATTTCCACCAATACGTTTACCTTTTCTAATTACCCTAGTTATATTTAGAGAATTTGGATCCACTGTAGTTGTTGCTTGTGGTACTGTAGTTTTTGGCGCTTTTTGAAATCGACCCCAAAGGCGATTTCGAGGTTGACAAGGTCCAAAAAAGAGGATGAATATGAAAATGGAAAATATTAACATGTTTTTGGGGGGGGGGGGTTCTCAGGAATTTTTCCATTTTAATACATAGATTTTCAGCCATAAAATGTCTGAAAATGTATGTATTTTGATAATCTTTAACTATATTACTTAAAGATTTTGGATTAGATGGATTTAGATTTGGAAGAATTAAAAGATTTTGACGGGTTTTACGAAATTCGCTAAATTTTTCTAAATTTGCCTGGAATTTCAGATAATTTCAGAAGTTTTGTGAATCTTTAAAGAAGTTTAGATAATTTCAGACTCTCAATTAGGGCTCCAGAATCCTACAGAGTTTTTCAAAAACCTTCAGAATCCTACTGAATCCTTGAAGAATCTCCAGAATCTCACAGGATCTTCAAGAAGCTTTTAGAAATCTTCTGAACCCGTGAAACACCTTCAGAATCCTTGACAAACCTTCAGAATACTTCTAAATGATTCAGAAGTCTTCAGAATCTTTCTGAATCCTTGAGAAGTCTTCAGAATCCTACAGAATCCTTGTCAGAATCCTGAATCTTACTAAGTTATGAAGAAGTCTACAGAATCTCACTGAATTCTTGATAAGCCTCCAGAATCCTACAAAAACCTTGACAAACCTTCAGAATTCTTCTGAATCTTATAGAAGCCTCCAGAATCCTACTGACTCCCTGAGAAGTCTCTAGAATCCTACAGAATCATTAAGAAGCCTCCAGAATCCTACAGAATCATTAAGAAGCCTCCAGAATCCTACAGAATCATTAAGAAGTCTCCAGAATCCTACAGAATCATTAAGAAGCCTCCAGAATCCTACAGAATCATTAAGAAGCATCCAGAATCCTTCTGAATCATTAAGAAGCCTCCAGAATCCTACTGACTCCCTGAGAAGTCTCTAGAATCCTACAGAATCATTAAGATGCCTCCAGAATCCTACAGAATCATTAAGAAGTCTCCAGAATCCTACAGAATCATTAAGATGCCTCCAGAATCCTACAGAATCATTAAGAAGTCTCCAGAATCCTACAGAATCATTAAGAAGTCTCCAGAATCCTACAGAATCATTAAGAAGCATCCAGAATCCTACAGAATCATTAAGAAGCCTCCAGAATCCTACAGAATCATTAAGAAGCATCCAGAATCTTTCTGAATCTTTTAGAAGTCTCCAGAATCCTACAGAATCATTAAGAAGCATCCAGAATCCTTCTGAATCTTTTAGAAGTTTCCAAAATGCTCCAGAACTCCTGAAAAGTCTCCAGAAATCTACTAAGCTTCTCAGAAGTCTTCAGAATCTTACAGAACTCCTGAGTAGTCTTTAGAACTCTTCTGAATTCTTCAGAAGTCTCCAGAATCCTACCCATCTTCAGAATCCCAACATACATTTCTGGATACTCCAGAATCCCCCCAAGACGTCTCCAGAATCCCAAACAACCTCTCCCAAAAAATGAAACATTCATTACATTTACCAAACACACATTAACATATTCATCAACAATTATCCGAACATACTACCGTACCCATAATTACAGTACTCCGTATTCATTGCTTATTTTTTTTCGTGGCGAGACCCATCCATCAACCCATAACAATATTCCCACCAATTCGACGATTCTGAAACAAAAAAAATTAGGAATTTTTGGCGCCAAAAAATTAGCCACCCTACCTTATGCCTTCCGTGCTTCCCACGATGATCCAGAATCTGCTCCAGATTCACGATATTCTTCATGGCGGCTTGGCGAAGATCCTCATATTCTCTCATCTGAATCTCCGCCAAAATTGCACCAAACACCCACGCCAACACCAAGAGCACCAATAAAAATCTCATGGCTCACTGGAAAAAAATGCACATTTTATGTCAAAAAAATTACGAAAAAATAAAAAAAAATTCGTATTCTGCTCTTTTCTTCTTCTTCTTCTTATTATATACTAAAAATGAGATTAGCCTCAAAAACAAAAAGGGGCGGAGCTTATAGGAAGGGGGGTATTCTAGGCTCCGCCCACTTTTTACTCATTTTTTGCAATTGAGGATAAATATGGAGGGGGGGGGGATGACGTGGTAGAATTAGAACATCTTCTGGGACCTACGTAGGGGGACAGGGGTACTGTAGGTTTTGGCGCCAAATTTTGGAACCTCTTTAACATCTCCAGAAGTTCACAAAGTCCTTGTTAAGACTCCAGAATCCTACCAAATCATTAAGAAGTCTTCTGAATCTTTCAGAACTCTCCAGAATCCTATAGAATCTTTGAAAATACTCCAGAACTCTTCTAAACTCTTCAGAGGCCTTCAGAATATCACCCAACCTTCAGAATCTTTGTGCGTTTTGAGACTTTAGAATTTCTCAGAATCCTGGAGAGTACTTTACAACTGTTCAGAATACTTCGGAATTCACCGGAAGCTTTCAGAATCACCCAAGAAGTTTTCGTATTTTTGCAGAATCCCTCATTTCTATTAAAAATCTTGAACATTTGTTCAGAATTCTCCAGAATCATTCAAAATTTCCCAGAAGCCTACAGAAACATTCAGAACCGCTTCAGAACCTTTCAGGATACTTCAGAATCCTTCAGAATTCTCCAGAAGCCATCAGAAACTTTCAAAGTTGTTTCAGAACCCTATGAAGTACTTCTCAGCTATCGTGGATATTTCAGAAGCCTTCAGAATTCTCCCGAAGCCTTCATATTTTTCAGAATTCCTAGTTCTTATTCAGAAGCATTCATACTGCTTCTGAATCCTCCAGAATCTTCAGAAATATTCAAAATCCTAGGTGCTTCAGCTTCAGAACCTTCCAGGATGCTTCAGAATCCTTGAGATTTCTCCAGAAGCCTTTTGAAGCGGTCGTATTTCATCAGAATCCCTGATTCTTATTCAGAAGAATTCATACCGCTTCTGAATCCTCCAGAATCTTTCAGAAGCTCCAGAAATATTCAGAATACTCCATGCTCGAAAAAATTCGTCAGATTTTGGTTTAAAAATATGGCAGAAACTCGAAAATGAGCACGTTTTCAGTTTAATCCTCATGTATTTTCAGTTTTCAGATTATGATTTGAAAAAAAAAATGAATAAAAACTAACATAATCCGCAAATTTTTTGACGATTTTCGACTAATCCGCAAAAATGATGTCTAAAAAAGAAGACGGAAATATTATGACTAAAAATATACAGAAATTCTGAACGGGCTCCTGTCAGATTCTCCAGGATTCTCGTGATCCTTTTAGAACCTTTCACAATCATTCAGAATCATCCAGAATCCTTCAGATTCCTTCAAAAACTTTTAGAAACCTATAGAACCTTTCATAACTGTTTAGGATCGTTTAGAACATCTCAGAATTCTCAAAAATCATTCAGAATCTTTCTGAATCCTCTAGAATACTTTAGAAAATTTCTGGAATCCTGTACAGTCCTTTAGAATCCTTCAGAATCCTTCAAAAACTTTTAGAAACTTATAGAACCTTTCATAACTGTTTAGGATCGTTTAGAACATCTCAGAATTCTCAAAAATCCTTCAGAAACTTCCAGAATCATTCAGAATCTTTCTGAATCCTCTAGAATACTTTAGAAAATTTCTGGAATCCTGTACAGTCCTTCAGAATCCTTCAGAATCCTTCAAAAACTTTTAGAAACTTATAGAACCTTTCATAACTGTTAAGGATCGTTTAGAATATCTCAGAATTCTCAAAAATCCTTCAGAAATTTCCAGAATCTTTCTGAATCCTCTAGAATACTTTAGAAAATTTCTGGAATCCTGTACAGTCCTTTAGAATCCTTCAGAATCCTTCAAAAACTTTTAGAAACCTATAGAACCTTTCATAACTGTTAAGGATCGTTTAGAACATCTCAGAATTCTCAAAAATCCTTCAGAAACTTCCAGAATCATTCAGAATCTTTCTGAATCCTCTAGAATACTTTAGAAAATTTCTGGAATCCTGTACAGTCCTTTAGAATCCTTCAAAAACTTTCAGAAACCTATAGAACCTTCCACGATTATTCAGAATCGTTCAGAACATCGCAGAACTCTCCGGAATCCTTTAGAAACTCCCAGAATAATTCAGAATCTTTCCGAATCCTCTAGAATACTTCAGAAAACTTCGGGAATTCTGTACAGTGCTTTAGAATCCTTTCAGAAGTCATCTAGATCATAGAAAAAAATTCAGGAGTTTTCTAGGAACATGAAAAGTCTCCAGAATCCAATAGAAGAAATGTGGAATCTTCAAAATTTTTCTCAAGGAAACTAGAAGTTTAAGTAAGGATTCAGAACTCCAGAATTCACTGAACTTCTCTAGAATCCTTCAGAAGCCTTCAGAATCCTTTAGACCTTAGTAAATTCCTGAAAACTCTTCAGAATCCTGCTGAATTTATGAGATTAATCCAGAATTCTAGGAATTCTCCTTCTTGATATCGAACTTAAAGAATCCTTCCGAATTTATCTGGAAATGGCAAAATCCTTTACATTTTCAGATATTATATGGAACCTTTTCTATAACTTCACAGAGACGTGTAAAAATTCAAAATTCTTCTAAATTGCTCCAGAATTTTCAGAATCTTTAGAATACATGCACATTATTTGAATCCATTATGAGCACAATGAGCTCAACTTTTTCTACGTCAAAGAAAATTATGAGACTCTGTAATCCCCTCTTAAACCCACTTAACCAAAAACATGCCAAATTTTGACTCATTTCCTCTTACAAACATGATTTAATACTTTAAGAGGATTCAGGTCTGAAACTGATCTGAAAATGCTCCAATTTAAACACCTCAAAGTCAGAAAGAGCAAAAAAACAAGTAAAAAACTTCGTAGTTTGAGAATTTCGAGAAAACCTTGATAAAAATAGGTTTTTTTCAGATTTGCTCGAGCTGAAAATCAAAAATTAATCATAGAACCGAAAAAGGTGAAAATTAATCATAATTCTTATATCCATATTTATTTATTTTTTGCTCATTTTTGGCCAAATTCGATTAGTTTACGTCAAAAAATGCTGAAAATTGGCTGAAAATCAAGGAATCCAGGCAGTGACTCATTGATGACATTTGACGTTGTTTTGTCAGCGAAACACCCACAAAGTCATTATTTGTGACAGATGGAAAAATGTCTGAAAATTATCTGAAAATCTGAAAATCCTTATAATCAAAATCCCTATGATCTTCTTGTTTGTATTTTTATTTTCTGATTTGGATGTGCAAAAATATTCTTTGACGAGGCTGAAAATTATTTCAAGATAAATTTAACAAATTTTTCAAATTTTTTAGAAGCTTTCTAGAATTTTCAGAAAGTCATTATTGTTTTTTGAGGATTCTGGTGGATTCTGAAAGGTTTCAGAAGTTTCTGAAAACATTTGTAAAGTTCAGGAGGATTCTGGAAGATCCTGAAGAGATTTGGAAAAATCTGAGAACATTCTGAAATATTTTAAAGATTTTCGGTTATACTGAGAGATACCGGAAGATTCTGAAGATAATCTGAAATTCTGAAGGCTTTTAACGGATTCTGGTGGATTCTGAAGAGTCTTGGGAGATTCTGAAGGATTCTGGTGAAGTTTGGAGAATTTTGAAGGATTCTGGAGAGTTGTAATAGATTCTGGAGACTTCTAACGGAGTATGGAAGATTTTGACGGATTCTGGAATTTTGTGGAATATTCTTGAAAATTTTTATGTATTCTGAGAAGCAGTGGAATTTTCTGGAGAATTCTGACAGATTGAGGAGGTTTCTGAAAGATTCTGGATTATTGTAGAGGATTATGATGGATTCTGGAGGATTGTGAAGAGTTATTTAGGATTTTTAAAGAATCCTGAAGGCATCTGAGGAATTCTGAATAGTTCTGACGAATTCTGGAGGATTCTGAAGGATTCTGGAGAGTTGTAATAGATTCTGAAGATTTCCAACGGAGTATGAAGGATTTTGACAGATTCTGGAATTTTGTGGAATATTCTTAACAGTTTAGATGAAGCAGTGGAAAATTCTGAAGGATTCTGATGGATTCTGGAGGATTGTGAAAAGTTATGAAGGATTCTTAGGATCTGTAAAGAATCCTGAAGGATTCTGAGGAATTCTGAATTGTTCTAACGGATTCTGGAGTAATTTGGAGGATTCTGGAGAGTTCTAATAGATTCTGAAGAATTCCAACGGACTGGAGAGTTTTAATAGATTCTGGAGGATTTAAAAAAATGATTCTGAAGAGTTCTAGAGGATTCTGGAAGATTCTGAAGAATTCTGGAGAGTTTATAAGAGTTCTGAAGGACTCTAACAAGTTTCGAAGGATTCTGGAGGATTCAAAAAACCTCTGAAAATTTCTGAAGAAATTTTTTTATAACTTTTATTTTCCGAAAAGTGGAAATTCATGACTAGACACAAAAAAAGAAGCTCATGTATTATGAAATTGGAAACGAGGATTGGGGGACCTGTAATTTTACACACACAAAATATGGATAATTTCAGACATGAAAACAAATTTGAGATTTTCAGATTTTTCCGAGTAGATATGTTCCGGGTGCTTTCGGATCTTCAGAGTGGAAAAATTGCTTCCAGAGATTGTGAAACTGTTTTTTGGAGATGCTGTTGATCAGGTTTCCACGGTTGTCCTGGAATTTTCGAAGGTTTTTGAGGAATTCTGAAGGATTCTGGAGGATTTTTGAGGATTCTGGAGAGTTTGTAGGTTTCTATGTGTATTCTGAAGGATCGTGAAGGATTCTAGAAGGTTCTGAAGAATTCTAAGGGATTCTCTGAGATCTTAAAAGATTCTGAAGGACCATGAAGGATTCTAGGAGGTTCTGAAGGATTCTAAGGGATTCTCTGAAGTTCTAAAAGATTCTGAAGGATCGTGAAGGATTCTAAGGGATTCTCTGAGATTTTAAAAGATTCTGAAGGACCGTGAAGGATTCTAGGAGGTTCTGGAGGATTCTGAGGGATTCTCTGAAGTTCTAAAAGATTCTGAAGGATCGTGAAGGATTCTAGGAGGTTCTGAAGGATTCTAAGGGATTCTCTGAGATTTTAAAAGATTCTGAAGGATCGTGAAGGATTCTAGGAGGTTCTGAAGGATTCTAAGGGATTCTCTGCGATTTTAAAAGATTCTGAAGGACCGTGAAGGATTCTAGGAGGTTCTGGAGGATTCTAAGGGATTCTCTGAAGTTCTAAAAGATTCTGAAGGATCGTGAAGGATTCTAGGAGGTTCTGAAGGATTCTAAGGGATTCTCTGAGATTTTAAAAGATTCTGAAGGACCGTGAAGGATTCTAGGAGGTTCTGGAGGATTCTAAGGGATTCTCTGAAGTTCTAAAAGATTCTGAAGGATCGTGAAGGATTCTAGGAGGTTCTGAAGGATTCTAAGGGATTCTCTGAGATTTTAAAAGATTCTGAAGGACCGTGAAGGATTCTAGGAGGTTCTGGAGGATTCTAAGGGATTCTCTGAAGTTCTAAAAGATTCTGAAGGATCGTGAAGGATTCTAGGAGGTTCTGAAGGATTCTAAGGGATTCTCTGAGATTTTAAAAGATTCTGAAGGACCGTGAAGGATTCTAGGAGGTTCTGGAGGATTCTAAGGGATTCTCTGAAGTTCTAAAAGATTCTGAAGGATCGTGAAGGATTCTAGGAGGTTCTGAAGGATTCTAAGGGATTCTCTGAGGTTCTAAAAGATTCTGAAGGACCGTGAAGGATTCTAGGAGGTTCTGAAGGATTCTAAGGGATTCTCTGAGGTTCTAAAAGATTCTGAAGGACCGTGAAGGATTCTAGGAGGTTCTGAAGGATTCTGAGGGATTCTTTGAGGTTCTAAAAGATTCTGAAGACTCTGTAGGATTCTAAATGTCTCTTAGAGAATCCTAGATGGGGATTCAAAAAAAAATTGAATGCTTCTAGAGGATTCTGATAAATTCTGGAAGGTTCTGAAGTATTGTGAGAAGTTCTGAAGGATTCTGAGAGATTCTACAGGCTTCTGAAGGACTCTAGAGAAGTTCAGTGAATTCTGGAGTTCTGAATCCTTACTTAGACTTCTAGTCTCCTTCAGAAAATTTTTGAAGATTCTGGAGCATTTTGGTGGCTTCTAAATGAAGTCTATTTTTTTCTAAATGGATTCTGGAGAGTTATAAAGATTTCTAGAAGATACTGAAGGATTCTGTGAACGCTAGATGGAATCAGCAATTTCTGTAGACGTTTGGAAGATTCTAAAGATTTTCAGAAGCCCTTGTGATTTCTCAGAATCCCATTAAAATACATTTTTGTGCTCCTTGATGCCCCTGAAAACTCACAAACGCAAATTGATCAAACGAAAAACTCGAATCCTTCTTGTTCACTCCAAAAAATCCCAAAACTTGCACATATTCGGCCTGATCCACAAAGTGATCTCCTACAAAAACTTCAGATTTTTTCGAAAATCTGAAGAATCTCGAAAACTAACCTGACTCATCAAGAAGTCGAAACAAATAATCAATATAAGCCTTTTGCCAAGCTGGTTCTTTTGTAGAGTGCTTAGATTTCCAGCACAACTCGAACCAATCCGATAGGGTGAGCTGAAAATCAAATTTCAGATTCTGAAAATATCATATTCGTTATCTACGTGAAATTCTGATTAGTTTGACACCCATATCTATATAATTATTAAGAATATTTTATACATGTTCCTTTAAGATGGGTCCTATAACGAAAAATTGAAATTTCACAGTAACCCCATTAATATGGATGTCTAAAATCCGCTTTTCTATTGACAAATCTAAAATTTATAATCAAAATGTCTGAAATCAACTAGGAATGCTTAATATATATTAAGTTTCACTTCCAAAATCAGTTAAAAAAGGCTATTTCTAGTGGTTTCGGTGATTTTCAGCACCAAAGTTAGTTCAATTCGTAATAAACGTCAAATTTCTGTTTGTTAGACACCCATATTGCTTGGTTTTCAAGAATTTTATTTTCATGTCCCTTTAAGATGGGTCCTAATACGAAATTTTGAAAATCCACAGTAACCCTATCAATATGGGTGTCTAAAATCCTTGTTTTTACTGAAAAATCTGAAAATTTTATCCACAATGTCTGAAAACAACTAAAAATGCTAGATATATCACATTTCACTTCCAAAATCAGTCAAAATTGATCACTTCTAGTTGTTTCAGTGATTTTCAACACAAAATTTAGTCCATTTCGTGATTTACGCAAAATTTCAGTTTGTTGGACACCCATATTGCTTAATTTTGAAGCATTTTATGTTCATGTCCCTTTAAGGTGGGTCCTATCACGAAAACTTGAAAATCTACCGTAACCCTATCAATATGGGTGTCTAAAATACGCATTTTCATTGCAAAATCTGAAAATAGGATCCACAATGTCTGAAAACAACTAAAAATGCTAGATATATCATATTTCAATTTCAAAATCAGAAAAAAATGGTCATTTTTAAGGGCTAAAGTGATTTCCAGCACCAAAGTTAAACCAAGTATTGCCTGGTTTTCATGCATTTTATGTTCATGTCCCTTTAAGATGGGTCCTTCCACGAAATTTTGAAAAATCTGCAGTTATTATAGTCAAAATGACCGGAATTTTGAGGAGATTTCAATTTTTCCGAAACTAAAGTACCTTCTCATGATCCTCCTTGCCAATAGCCTCTGTCAATTTTTGCCAAATATCAGGTAAACACAACTTTGCAATGATAAATACATCACTTTTCCGTCCTCGAACCTCACCAATAACATCAATCAACGCTTTGAAGTCTTTCCATTCAATGATCCCATTTCGATCCAAATCTATAAATTCCAGATTATTGTACATCCAGTAGGATTACTCTAGAAGGAACCTACCAAAGAACGTTGTGAATGCGTGTTTCCATTTTGATTCAAGAAACTTGCGACTTTCCGGCATTTTTTCTGAAGAACAATTGAGTGTTTTTTTGAAGAGGTCTCTCTTTTTTGAAAAATGAAAAGTGGAAAAACAAACACATGTTATGAACAGGTGGAGAACAACCACAAACTTGTTGCGGTGGGAGGAGAAAAATTGAGGTCTCGGCTAGAAAAAACATGCTTAAGAGATGTTCCTTTAAGAATGAAGAGAAATTTCATCAAAAATACAAAAGATCTAACATTTCTAATGATTTTCAGGTTTTTTTGTTATGAAATTCGTGATCTACGTAAAATTTCAATTTGTTTGACACCCATTTTGCTATGGTTTTCGAAAAATTTATTTTCATGTCCCTTTAACCTGGGTCTCGTCACGAAAAGTGATAAATCTACAGTAATCCTATCAATATGGGTGTCTAACGAACGCATGCCGCGTCAAACACTGAAATTAAACAACGTAAACCTTCAAATATCACTAGTTATTGGATATTCCTACATTTTCGGCCTCTATTCTACAGAAATCATAACATTTTTTGGGGTTGGGAAGATTTTTCCAAGATTTTAGTAGCAAAATCGTGATCTACGTGAAATTCCGGTTCATTGAACACCCATAATGCTAGGGTTTTCAAAAAGTTCATTTTGCTGTCCCTTTAAATTGGGTCCTGCCACGAAAACTCAAAAATCCATCCTAACTCTGTCAAGATGGGTGTCAAACAGAAGCTTATAACTTGAAAAAACCAAAAATCATAACTAAAAACTTCAAAACTGATGAGTGACATAATTTCCACACAATTTAGGCCTTCATTTTACAGTAAGCATAGCATTTTTTTGGGAATATAAAGATTTTTGCGAGATTTCATTCAAAAATTTTTGATTTTTGTGAAATGCCGGTTTGTTAGACACCCATATTGGTTTATTTTCGAAAAAACACCTTTTCATGATCCTTTAAATTGGGTCCTGTCACGAAAATTCGAAAGTCTACAGTATCCCTATCAATATGGGTGTCTGGCAGAAGCCAATGACATGAAAAATCGGAATAGGCCAACAAGAAAAAAAAAATTCTTTTGTAATATCAGATTTTAGATTCGGCTTTCACTTTACTAGGTCTTACCACGAAAACTTGAAATTCTACAGTACCCCTATCAATATGGGTGTCTAACAGAAGCTTTTGACGTGAAAAATCGAAACCAAAAAATATTTTTTTTTCAAAACGTCGAGATATATACGTTTCACATAGAATATTTATGAAAAACTAGACATTTTTCAACCAGTTCGTTATCAGATTCATCCTCATTAGGTCCTACAACGAAAAAAAACCTACAGTACCCTCTAACAAAATCCTCAAAGATAAAAATAAACGAAAAAAAGTGAGAAGGTGAAACATATCTAACCTGATCAAAAATATCATAAGCCGAAATTCCCCGAAGAACACAAAACACATCTTTTTTTCTCTGTCCCTCTCATTTTGCCATACTATTTCGTTGTGAGAAATTCGAGACAAAACAATTGGCAGGGAAGGAAGGAAGGGAAAAAAACGCGACAAATGTGACTTTTTCGAAACAAAAAAATCCCAATTTTAACACTGATTTATGAGTTTTATACATCTCGGGAGTCTACGTGTCAAATTAACAGAAAATGGGGAAAATGGGCACTTGAAATGGGGAAAAGACGCTTTTTTTGTTGTGAAATGGTTTGTTTGCTTGTTTGGATGTTTAGGTCAGAGGTTAACAACTGTCTGGAATGTGGTTTGGAAGGATTTGGGAGGATTCTGGAGGATTCTGAAGGACTGAGTGGATTCTGAAGACTTTTAAAGGATTGTGAAGATTTCTAGAGGGCTCTGAAGACTTTTAGAAGTTTCAGAGAGACATTGAAGGATTCAGAAAGATTTTGAAGGTTTCTAGCGGATTCTGAAAAATTCCAGAGGATTCTGGAGATATCTAAAGGGCTCTGAAGACTTTAAGAAGTTTTAGAGAGACGTTAAAGGATTCTGAAGGATTCTGAAGGACTGAGTGTATTCTGAAGACTTTTAAAGGATTGTGAAGATTTCTAGAGGGCTCTGAAGACTTTTAGAAGTTTCAGAGAGACATTGAAGGATTCAGAAGGATTTTGAAGGTTTCTAGCGGATTCTGAAAAATTCCAGAGGATTCTGGAGATATCTAAAGGGCTCTGAAGACTTTAAGAAGTTTTAGAGAGACGTTAAAGGATTCTGAAGGATTCTGAAGGACTGAGTGTATTCTGAAGACTTTTAAAGGATTGTGAAGATTTCTAGAGGGCTCTGAAGACTTTTAGAAGTTTCAGAGAGACATTGAAGGATTCAGAAGGATTTTGAAGGTTTCTAGCGGATTCTGAAAAATTCCAGAGGATTCTGAAGGACTGAGTGGATTCTGAAGACTTTTAAAGGATTTTGAAGATTTCTAGAGGGCTCTGAAGACTTTTAGAAGTTTCAGAGAGACATTGAAGGATTCAGAAGGATTTTGAAGGTTTCTAGCGGATTCTGAAAAATTCCAGAGGATTCTGGAGATATCTAAAGGGCTCTGAAGACTTTAAGAAGTTTTAGAGAGACGTTAAAGGATTCTGAAGGATTCTGATGGTTTATAGAGGATTCCGAAGAATTTTGAAGATATTATTTTTTCGGAGAGAATCTGAAGCATTAGAAATGTTTATTAACAGATTCTGGAGGATTCTGAAGGCTTCTAGAGGATTCTGAAGGAATTTAGAGGATCTTGAAGAACGAAGAACCTAAAGGCTTCTGAGGGGTTTTCAAGAGATTCTGAAGACTTTAAGAGGAATCTGAAGGTTCCTATAAACTTCTGAAAAATCCAAGAAGATTCTGAAGGTACTGACAGATTCTGGGTAACTTTGGAATATTCTGAAGACTTCTAGAGGATTCTGAAGGAATTTAGAGGATCTTGAAGAACGAAGAACCTAAAGGCTTCTGAGGGGTTTTCAAGAGATTCTGAAGACTTTAAGAGGAATCTGAAGGTTCCTATAAACTTCTGAAAAAGCCAAGAAGATTCTGAAGGTACTGACAGATTCTGGGTAACTTTGGAATATTCTGAAGACTTCTAGAGAGTTCAGAGGAGTTTATGAAGCTTCTGAAGGATGATGAGAGATTCGGAAGAATTTTGACGAAATTTGGAGATTCTGAGAGATTCTGAAGAATTCTAGAGAGTTCCAAAGACTTCTAAAGGATTCTTAAGAAGTTTAGAATATTCTGAAGGTTTCTAGAGGATTCTGAAGGAATCTAGAGGATCCTGAAGAACTTTGAAGATACTGATATCCTAGAAGAATTCTGACGAATATTAGAGGATTCTGAAGTATTCTAGAAAAAGATGAAGTTTTCTAAAGAGTTCTGAAAAATTCTGGAGACTTCTGGAAGTTTCGGGATGATTCTGAAGATTTTTAGTCAACTTTTAAAGTTCCTAGAGGATTCTGAAAAGTTGTAGATGATTCTGAGGAATTTTAGTGAATTATGAAGATTTCTAGATGATTCTGAAACATTTCATAGGATTCTGAAGGTTCGAGGGGGATTCTGAAGACTTTTAAAGGATTGTGAAGATTTCTAGAGGGCTCTGAAGACTTTTAGAAGTTTCAGAGAGACATTGAAGGATTCAAAAGGATTTTGAAGGTTTCTAGCGGATTCTGAAAAATTCCAGAGGATTCTGGAGATATCTAAAGGGCTCTGAAGACTTTAAGAAGTTTTAGAGAGACGTTAAAGGATTCTGAAGGATTCTGATGGTTTATAGAGGATTCCGAAGAATTTTGAAGATATTATTTTTTCGGAGAGAATCTGAAGCATTAGAAATGTTTATTAACAGATTCTAGAGGATTCTGAAGGAATTTAGAGGATCTTGAAGAACGAAGAACCTAAAGGCTTCAAGGTCACATGTCAATTTTTTGATCCCAGAAGAACCTTCTAGAACCTCAAAAAAATAAACTTTTGGCGATTTTTAAAAGTCACAACAGTTGTCGTTTTCTATCCTACATCAAAACTTTTATCATCACCACAAAAAATGAGAAAAAATACACTTTTAGGCCAGAAAAATTGGCAAAAATTGGCAAAATTGCTGGTTTTTTGGGTCTTGGCACGATTCGGCGAATGGTGTTGCATTGGTTAGATGTGCAGGTACAGTAGGTTGCGTGGATGAGGTACGGTGGAGAGGTTCGGAGGAGAATTTGACGATTTGCGCAGCCGGTTTTGGAGGAGAAATCGAGGTCTTCTGGGAGAAGACCGGTTGAGCAGCCGTAGGAGATGCCTGCAAAATTTTATGTTGAAAAATATGACATATTTTTCCTACTTGAAAGTTTATTTTGTTGAAAATCGCAACATATTTTACCTACTTGATTAAAAACCGGTTAAAAATCACACTTCATTTCGCCTACTTGATACCAAAGCTGTTTAAAATGACACTAAACTTTGCCTACATGATGTCCAAGTAGTAGAAAATCACACTTTATTTCGCCTACTTGATACCAAAGCTGTTTAAAATGACACTAAACTTTGCCTACATGATGTCCAAGTAGTAGAAAATCACACTTTATTTCGCCTACTTGATACCAAAGCTGTTTAAAATGACACTAAACTTTGCCTACATGATGTCCAAGTAGTAGAAAATCACACTTTATTTCGCCTACTTGATACCAAAGCTGTTTAAAATGATACTAAACTTTGCCTACATGATGTCCAAGTAGTAGAAAATCACACTTTATTTCACCTACCTGATAAACAATCAGTTGGGAATTGCACTATATCTTACCTACTTGTTATCCAATTGGTTTGAAATCACACGATACTTTACCTACTCGATACCAAGTCGGTTCAAAATAACACGATATTTTGCCTACTTGATTAAAAACCGGTCAAAAATCACACTTATTTTTACCTACTTCGTGCCAAATCGGTTCAAAATCACACGAAATTTTACTTTTTCTTTATCTGAATGGTTCAAAATCGCACTTTATTTTGCCTATCTTATAATTTTTAGGACTAAAATTACACTATATTTTACCTGCTTGGTTCCAAATTGGTTGAAAATCACACTGTAATTCTCCTACTGGATATCAAAATGGCTCAAAATACCACGATATTTCGCCTACTTGGTTGAAAACCGGTCAAAAATCAAACGATATTTTACCTACTTGAATTCCGATAACTCAAATATTACAACATCCTTTGCCTACTCGAATTCTAGCCAGTCGAAAATCACAATGAATTCTACCTACTTGCTATGAGACTGGTTGAGAATAACACTATATTTTGCCTACTTGAAGCTCAAGTACCCAGTTATCACACGATCTTTTGCCTACTCGGAATCTAGTTCGTCGAAAATAACACCATATTTTCCCTACTTTCTTCATTTCTCGTCGAAAATCACACCATATTTTCCCTACTTCCTTCATTTCTCGTCGAAAATTACACCATATTTTCCCTACTTTCTTCATTTCTCGTCGAAAATCACACTTTATTTTTCCTACTCACCAAAATCTGAATCCTCGTCCAAAGTTGTTGATACATTTAATGAGAAACACATGCCTTCACATTTTTGAATTTCAATTTTTTGATTTCTGAATTTTTATTTTTTTTTTTTGATAAAAAAATACTATCCTATTTCACCTACCTTGAACAATCCACATATTTCCCGAACCCGTTTTGTACTTCTCTCGGATTATCGAAAAAACTACCGTAGTGCTGGAAACTATTTTTTCTCAAGATTGTGTTCAAAAAAATTTCAGCTCACATTTTCGATGTTAAAACTCGAGCAAAAATTGCAGGCGGCTTGACAAATATCGAAAATTCCAAAAAATGCGAAAATTTGCAACATTTTTTGGGCGAAAAAAGTCCTAGAAAATTTATATTTGAAAGAAAGAAAAGAAAAAAGAGAGCGAATTTCATTTTCTCTTTTTTTTTTTTTTGAATTGAAAAAAAAATGTTTTTTTTATTTTCTCTAACAAGCAGGAAGTTCGGTTTAAAGGGACATTGGATTTTTTTTTGAATTTCGTTTTTAAAAAATTGAAAAGATAGGGGTTAGAAATTCGTTATCTACGTAAAATTGTGATTCGCTAGACACCTATAATTCTATAGTTTTCAAGAATTTCAACTTCATGTCCCTTTAAGATGGGTCCTATCACGAAAACTTGAAAATTTACAAAAACCCTATCAATATGGGTGTCTAAACCCCGCTTTTCTGTTGCATAATCTAAAAATTTGATGTAAGTTGTCTGAAAATAACTAGAAATGCTCAATATATAAGGTTTCATTTCAAAAGTCAGTTAAAAGTGATCATTTCTAGCGGTTTCAGTGATTTTAAGCATCTAAGTTTGTCAAAATCGAGATTTACACAAAATTTCTGATTGTTTGACACCCATATTTATAAGATTTTGAGCAATTTAATTTCCATGTCCCTTTAAGATGAGTCCTAACACGAAAGTTTGAAAATTTATGGTGACCTAGCCGATATGGGTGTCAAAAATCTCCAAATTCTCTGAAAAACTCAAAAATGTCATCGAGAAACTCTGAAAATATTTACGAATATCAGTTCCAAAAGTTTTTGACCTTAATATTTTCAAAATCCGAACATAATTCATTGTTTCACTCATTTTCAGCCCATCTTCTTGTGAAATTCACAACCTACGCCAAATTTCAAAATTTTAGACACCCATATTGTAAGGATTTTGAAAAATTTCATGTTCATGTCCCTTTAAGGGTCCTACCACGAATAGTTTAAAAATATATTAATAAATGTCAAGGTCCTTTAAAAAACTAAAAAAAAAAAACTTTAAAAACACACATTTTTCGCACTAAAAAAGTAAAAAGTGAAAAAAAATGCATCTGCTCCTTCTTATCATGCCTGAAATCTTTAAAAAAATTAATTGAAAAATTTTATTCTTAAATTAAACTCTATGATATGTATGTACCTTTAAAAATAAGAAAAAAACAAAAAATTTTCAAAAAAAAAAGGAATGTTTCGGGTAAAAAATGGCAAGAGTGTCTACTCCCTGAGACAAAAAAATTTGAAAAAAAAATAATTTTGGCGCCAAAAAAAAATATAAGACGCCTGAAAGAAACTTTGGGTGTTTTGCGAGTAAGTGACAATGTACACGAAGATATATATAAAATACAAAGAGCTAGACAAAATACGAGAAAACCGCTAGGACTACTGTAGACAGGTAGAGGAGTACTGTAGATGATGCACATGTGCTTTGTTCAACTTCTGGAATGAATATATAACGGTCTGGGGTACTGTAGGTGCTCAAAACTCACTATAATGGGTGTATTCGATGTCTTTGGCATTTCGCCATAGGTCACATTCGACTTTTTTGAGTTCTTGAATCATGCCAAATGCACCAGTTTGAATATTTAACCATTTGGTGCGGTTTACACCATCGTATTGCTCCCAAACTATCTTTTTGGTGGTTCCAACTGATGGTTTTCGAAGTGAAGGGACTCTGAAATTGAATTTCAGATGTTGTGAATATTAAATTTGGGATCTACACAAAATTTGGATTCGTTAGACATCCATATTGATAAGATTTTCAAGAATTTTGTTTTCATGTTCCTTTAAGGTGGGTCCTGCCACGAAAACCAAAAAATCCACAGTAACCCTATTAATATGGGTGTCAAACGAACTGAAATTTCACGTAGAGTTCGAAAAACTCACCCATTTGTCGCAAAAGTTGTCCACCAATCGATGACCTTCTCCGACACTTCAACTTCAGCTTTGGTGTAACCGGCAGTCTTGTTATAAATTGGAACACCAAAGACATACTCGATTTCGTATCCATGCATTACTCCAGTCCATTTTGGCCAAGGATTTGCGCTAAAAATAGAGTTTAGATTAAAATTTGGCGATTTCGTGATGGGACCCACTTTAAAGGAACAAAAATTAAATTTAAGGAAAACCTATAGTTATAGGTGTCTAACGGATCAGAACTTCACGAAGATCACAAATTTCATAATGAAAAATGCTTAACATCACGGGAAGTGTTTGATATGTTCAAGTTTCGATTAAATTTGGGGTAAAAACTCGTGAAAATCGACTTTTCTGTAATTTTCAATAATTTCTGATGTAAAATTCATAATTTACAAAAAATTTGAATTTGTTTGACACCCATATTGATATGGTCACCTCATTTTTTCGAATTTTCGTGGTAGGACCCATCTTGAAGGAGCATCAAAATAAAATTCATGGAAACCCTATAGTTATGGGTGTCTAACGGTTCCAAATTTCACGTAGATCACTATTTTCATCACAAAAAGTGCTAAAAATCACTGGTAATGTGGGATATTCTCAGATTTCGATTTAATTTCGATCTAATCTGAGATGAAATCTGATGAAAAACGATTTTTCAGTGATTTTCATGACGAAATTCATGACCTACAGGAAAATTTGATTTGTTTGACACCCATAATGATAGGGTTACCTCAAATTTTTGAATTTTCGTGGTAGGACCCTTCTTAAAGGAACATAAAAATGAAATTCATGGAAACCCCATAGTTATGGGTGTCTAACGGTTCCAAATTTCATGTAGATTTCAAATTTTACATCGGTAACTCACCTGGATGGTTGATTGAAGTAATATACGAACACTTTACTCCTATCCCCAGCCATTTTTGGATAATTATGCGCAAACCAAATACTATCACATGTGAAGAAATAGTCGCCAACCATCTGATTAACCTGTTCACTGTAGAACTCGCTGGGCAGATTCGGATCCGTGCAATTTAGATTAGTATACACCCATTTGGCAGCACTCCGAACTAGTTCAGGTTGAAAAGCGAAGGCGGTATTCACACAGTTTTGAAAGTCATTTTGAGATAATTTGGGTTTTTTCTGAATGTCTGGGTTCCGTTCGACGTTGTCAAAGTAGCTCGGGAGATTGTAGATGTTCCAGAAGTTGCCCTCGTCGTGATTGATTCCGAACATCAGATTCACATCTGTCGAATAATTACCATTTCGAAGAGCTTCGAGGCCATCGTAGTGTTTGAAGAAGTTTTTGTCTTTGGAGACTATGACGAAGGGGAACTCGAGGAAGTTCAGGGTTACACTCCAGATGTTATCGATTAGAGTTTGAGCTGGAGCATCGATCAGGCATTGAATCTTCTTATTAATCTGGAAGAAAACAAGTTTTTTCTGAATTCTACGTAAAATTCCGGTTTGTTTGACACCCATATTGATAGGGTTACTGTAGATGTTTCGATTTTCGTAGCAGGACCCATCTTAAAGGGACATGAAAATGGAATTCTCGAGAACCCTATGATTATGGGAGTCAAACGAATCAAAATCTAACGTGGATTATGAATTTCAAACTAGGAAGACTTGAAAATTAATTTTTACTCAAATTATTTCAAAAAATAGACCCAAAAAATATCGAATTTCTATTGTGAGTAACATCAAGAACATCCGGGTCATATTTTCAGAGTATTCAGCGAAAAAAAGAACTTTTGACACCAATGTTAATAGGTTACTGTAGATTTTTCGTTTTTCGTGGTAGGACCCACCTTAAAGGGACATGAAAATGGAAATGTTAGAAATCCTATCAATATGGGTGTCTAACAAACTGAAAATGTTCGTAGATTCTTAATTTCTTATAGAGAAGTACTGAAAATCCCGGATATTTCGTAGTTTTCCCATTTTTTGTTCAAATCTAGGGTGAAAAGGTGTAAAACTCATTTTCTAGGTACCTTTCAGAGGTTCTGAATGAAATTTCACGAATTTTCGGAAAAAAAAAACATTTTTGACATCCATATTGATATGATTACTGTGAATATTTCAGCGTTTCGTGTCAAGACCCCTTAAAGGGACATGAGAGCAAAATTTCTTGGAACCTTATGGATATGGGTGTCTAACGGATCAGATTTCCACGTAGATCATGAATTTTATATCGAAAAGTACTGAAAATCACGAAAATTGTTTGAAATGTTCAAATTTCAAATAAATTTGAAAAAAATTCGACTTTTCTGTGATTTTTAACACTTTTTGATAGTGACATTAACCGGAAAATGATGAAGATGACAAAAAATTGCAAAATTTCAAGAAAACTTACATCTGTATGATTACAATTGACAAGTCTCGCCAAATCATTCGACTTCTGTAGTGCTCTTTTGGGCGAGTCCATACTCCAACGATTATCCAAACTTCCTGATTGAAGAATTCCATTTTGAAATAACCCTCTAGATGCGGGAGCAATAAGATGAGCAACAATCGACGCGGCTCCGGCACTCTCCCCAACTAGGGAAATCCTTCCCGGATCTCCACCAAATGGGAAAATATTGTCGCGAATCCAATAGAGAGCCAGTTGTTGATCTAACATCCCCATATTCCCGGGTACATCATCATGGCCTAGATAGAGATATCCAAATGGGCCTACTCGATAGTTGATATTCACTATTATCACATTTCCACGTGTCGCCAATTCTTTACCATCGTAGAGGATTAGAGAAGGGGAACCAGAGTAGAACCCTCCGCCGAATAACCACACGAGAACTGTTAGATTGCTGAAAACTGGTGCGTTTTGAGGGGAAATGAGCAAGTTTATTGGAATCAGCGTGAAAATTTGGTCTAGAACATGTAGTTTGTGAGGGACTAGTTTTCTCGATTTCTAGTCCCCGCTGATTTCTCGGCCACCGCGTGATTTCTGGGACTGAAAATATGCTCACATACATAACCAATCACTCTGAATCTGATGGTGTAGTTCAACATCGCTGAACTTCACATATTGCTTAGTTATTGTGATGGAAGAGGTTTCCAAATTTCTAGTCCCCGTTTATTTCTCGGCCACATTGTAACTACTAGAGGTTAAAATTTTGTTTGCATAGGAGACACGCTGAAATTGATGGTATGATTTTGAAAAGCTGAATTTTACTTCATGAATAGATACTTTCGCGGACTAGTTTTACGAATTTCTAGTCCTCGTCGGTTTCTCGGTCACCGCGTAATTCCTGGAACTGAAAACTGATAATCATAGGTAATTGGACACGCTGAATCCGATAGTACAGTTTAAAATAACCAAACACTACTCTATGATTGGCTATTGAGGCGGAAGAGTTTTTCAAATTTCTAGTCCCCAATGGTTCCTTGGTCATCTTAAAATTATTGGCACTGAAAATATACTCACATACATGACCAACGACTCTTAATCTGATTGTAAAACTAGAAAATGCGAAATTTTACTTTATGATTAGCTATTTAGGAGGACGAGTTTTTTGAAAATTCTAGTCCCCGCTGATTTCTCGGCCACCGCGTTATTTCTGGAACTGAAAATTTAGGGACATAGGTAATCAGGCACGCTGAATCCGATGGTAAAGTTCAAAAAATCTATGGTTCACTTCATGATTAGTTATCGAGGGGGAAGAGTTTTTCAAATGTCTAGTCCCTGATGATTTCTCTGTCATCATGTGACCTCTCAAACTGAAAATCTCAACCCATAGGTAATTAAGCATTCTGAATACGATGGTATAATTTGGAAAAGCTGACTTCTACTCCACGGCTAAACATTCACGCGGACGAGTTTTGCAAATTTCTAGTCCCCGCTGATTTCTCGGCCACCGCGTTATTTCTGGAACTGAAAATTTAGGGACATAGGTAATCAGGCACGCTGAATCCGATGGTAAAGTTCAAAAAATCTATGGTTCACTTCTTGATTAGTTATCGAGGGGGACGAGTTTTTCAAATGTCTAGTCCCTGATGATTTCTCTGCCATCATGTGACCTCTCAAACTGAAAATCTCAACCCATAGGTAATTAAGCATTCTGAATAAGATGGTATAATTTGGAAAAGCTGACTTCTACTCCACAACTAAACATTCACGCGGACGAGTTTTGCAAATTTCTAGTCCCCGCTGATTTCTCGGCCACCGCGTTATTTCTGGAACTGAAAATTTAGGGACATAGGTAATCAGGCACGCTGAATCCGATGGTAAAGTTCAAAAAATCTATGGTTCACTTCATGATTAGTTATCGAGGGGGACGAGTTTTTCAAATGTCTAGTCCCTGATGATTTCTCTGCCATCATGTGACCTCTCAAACTGAAAATCTCAACCCATAGGTAATTAAGCATTCTGAATACGATGGTATAATTTGGAAAAGCTGACTTCTACTCCACGACTAAACATTCACGCGGACGAGTTTTGCAAATTTCTAGTCCCCGCTGATTTCTCGGCCACCGCGTTATTTCTGGAACTGAAAATTTAGGGACATAGGTAATCAGGCACGCTGAATTCGATGGTCTAGTTCAAAATACTTCAACTCACTATGCATCGGCCGGTGCCCAAATATTCAAATACAAACAATCCTCGCTAATATTGGTATTCGCATTCCACATATCACTACCCCAGAATCCGCCACGCGAATCGCCATACGTGTCGCGACCCTGATAACACGCCGGCGAGAGTCGCGTCGCGTCCCAAACCGTTTTATTCTTCGCCCAAGGTCGGATGGGCACCGGTTTTTTGAAGCGATTCGGACCTGTTGGTGGCTCAGCGAATGGGACCCTAAAAATACCATGGAGTACTGTAGAGGTACTGTACTTACCCTAAGAAAGAGCGAACTCTTTTGTTATCACCATGCGCCGTTTCGGTTCCTCTTATTTTCCCAAGTCGTGTTTCGACCTCGACCTCATTTGCTGGATCCTAAGAAGAAGATAGGGCAAGCTGGGTTAGTAGAAGGGAGAAATGGATTACTGTACCTGGCCACAGACGGTCCCAAAGAAGATAGTTGGTAGTAGTAGTAGTAGTAGTGCAATAGAGCGCATTTTGTGCATTTTGTCGGGACCTCAAACACAAACACGATTAGTAGGAAAAAAAAAGATGGAAAGGAAAAGGAGAAAGATTACGGTAACAAAGTATAGGATGAGGGGAAAATGGACATTTTCAGATTTATTTTGCTGAAAATGAGATTCAGCGTTTATGCTGATTCTCATGGTTTTCTTGATTTTTACTGAAAATCAAAGGTAACCGAGTTAGCTACCATATCTCTACAGTTAGGTGGTTTCATGAAAAATGAAGGCGACTACAAGATTCAGCGTAAAATTCTGACCCAGAAAACTTTTTGAAACATTGAAATTTCGAAAATTGCAGTGATGGCTTAGTGGGTTAAAGAAATGCCTATGAAGCTAAAGGTGTCAGGTTCGATCCCCTCTCCTATTTTTTTTTATTTTCATATTTTTCTAGATCAAAATTTTATGTTGATTCTCATGGTTTTGTTTATTTTTACTGAAAAGCAAAGGTTACCGAGTTAGCTACTATATCTCTACAATTATGTGGTTTCATGAAAAATGAAGGGGACTACAAGATTCAGCGTAAAATTCTGACCCAGAAAACTTTTTGAAACATTGAAATTTCGAAAATTGCAGAGATGGCTTAGTGGGTTAAAGAAATGCCTATGAAGCTAAAGGTGTCAGGTTCGATCCCCTCTCCTATTTTTTTTTATTTTTATATTTTTCTAGATCAAAATTTTATGTTGATTCTCATGGTTTTGTTTATTTTTACTGAAAATCAAAGGTTACCGAGTTAGCTACTATATCTCTACGGTTAGGTGGTTTCATGAAAAATGAAGGAGACTACAAGATTCAGCGTAAAATTCTGACCCAGAAAACTTTTTGAAACATTGAAATTTCGAAAATTGCAGAGATGGCTTAGTGGGTTAAAGAAATGCCTATGAAGCTAAAGGTGTCAGGTTCGATCCCCTCTTCTATTTTTTTTTTTTTTAAATATTTTTCTAGATCAAAATTTTATGTTGATTCTCATGGTTTTGTTTTTTTTCCATGAAAATGAGGGATTACAGAGTACATTATCTCTATAACTAAGCGATTTCATCGAATTTCAATAGCAAAGCAAAATTCAGCGTCAAATTCTGACCTAGAAAACTGTCTAAAAACTCAAAATTTCGAAATTTGCATAGATGGTCTAGTGGGTTATAGGAGTGCCTATGAGTAGGAAGGTGTCAGGTTCGATCCCATCTCAGAAAATTTTCTTAAATTTTTTTTCAAAGATTAGTAGAAAAAAAAGAAAAGGAAAAATATTACGGTAACAAAGTATAGGGCGGGAAAAACAGAAATTTCCAAAATATTTTGAAAAATATCGATTTTTTATGAGATCCAAGAAAACCCGAGAGAAAAGAGAAAAAAGAAGGAAAAACTGAAAATCGATGAGGATCCTTTGGAGTACTCCTGGGTTACTGTAAGAAAAAATCATTAAAATCTGGGAGGAGTACTGTATAACACTACAGTAAGCCGTGTATTCGGTGTCCTTGATTCGTCGCCAAAATTGACATTGAGTGGATTTGCAGGGTTTGATGGGTCGGATATTGGATCCGCTGCGGAGTTGCATCCATTTACGTTCGGTTTTTGGGTGATTGTAACGGGGCCACACTTCGGTGTGTTTTGGGCTCCGCAACGAAGGGGTACTGTAGTTTAAATACAGTTGGGGGAAATTTGACTCGAAAAATTACCCGGTTTTGGCGAAAGAGGTCCAGAATTGCATGAGTTTTCGGGAGAAGATATGCTCGCGACGTTTGTAGTTCTTTGGGTAGACCAGAGGGTGCCCGAAGATATACTCGATTTCATAACCGTGCATTGCTCCAGTCCATTTTGGCCAAGGGTTTGAGCTGGAAACTCGACATTGTGAAAGATCCATCAGTTTTTCATGCTTATCACCCGAATTTTCAGAGTATTCAGCAAATTTGACGTTTTTAGACATCCATATTGATAGGTTTTACGTGAAGTTTTGAGGTCATGTTCCTTTAACGGGTCTTGCCACGAAAATTCGGAAAATTAAGAGAAATATATCAAAATGGGGCTCAAAATTCTCGACATAATTTCAGGAGTACGATTAGCTTGATTTCCTCGTCTGAAAGTGTCTAGAACCTAAGATCTGTGAATCTTGAAAATCCAAAATTCGATATTTCAGAGATTCTGGCAGTTCTCTATGCTCTTTACACTAAGATTGTTGTTTTCTAGAAAAAATCAAGATTTTTGACACCCATATTGATAGATTAACGCGAAAAACTGTTTCATGTTCCTTTAAAGGGTCTCGACACGAAAACACTAAAAATAATGGAAACAATACCAATATGGGGCTCAAAATTCTTGTAAAATCATCAGGATTACGATAAAAATAATCACGCAACCTGAAAATGTCTAGAACACCGAATTTTCCAGAAAAAAACCCCACCTTGAAGCCTGTGTAAAGTAGTATACGAACACATTCTTTCGAAAATGTTGCTCGGCGAGCCAAAGTGAATCACACGAAAAATAGTAGTCGCCAACGATTTTGTTCATTTGATCCGCGTAGAAGCGCGTAGATCTACCATGATCTGTACAATTCTCATCCGAATATGTGTATTTGGCAGCCGCGCGTATGATATCCGGATGAATTGAGAAGACCTTGTCCACTAGGGAGGAGAACTGGTGTCTGGAAAATGAGAGCATGAAAATCAGCGTAAAATTTGACCTAGGAAACATTTCGAAACATTAAAGTTTTACAAAATTGCATAGGTGGCCTAGTGGGTTAAATGAGTGACCATGAATCGGAAGGTGTCAGGTTCGATCCCCACATCTAACTTTTTTTTATTTTTACAATTTACTAGATCAGAATTTTGTGCTGATTCTCGTCGTATTATTCATTTTTCATGAAATCTCGAGGTTGTGAAGTTACCTACATTTTCTCTCCAACTAGGAGGTTTCAAAGAACTTCAATATCACTAGAAGATTCACCATCAAAATCTGACCTAGAAAACCGTTTAAAACATCAATATTTCGAAAACTGCACAGATGGTCTAGTGGGTTAAAGAAATGCCTATGAAGCTAGAGGTGCCAGGTTCGATCCCCACATCCAATTTTTTTTAATTTTATATTGTTCTAGATCAGAATTGTATGCTGATTCTCATGGTGTAATTCATTTTGCATGAAAATCAAAAAATCTCAAGTTATCTTTAAGCAAAAAGAAAAAAAACGAAAAAAAGAGAAACAAACCTTGTCAATTCGGGCGGTCGTTGTTTGTCGAAAAATTGTGGCAAATTATAAATGTTCCAATAATTGCCTGAAAATGACACACATACACACACATAGACACACATACTCCTCCTATATGTATCTTTTTATATACTCGGAAAAAATTGTCCAATTTCCATCTTCCCCCTTAAGAGGGGGATGCTGCTCATAAATATGTCAATTGCAGCCAATTTTTTGACACATTTTCCAATTTTCTCCGAGGACAACAAAAATGTGCACAAGACCAACTAACCTTCATCTTTGTTCATTCCAATCATCAAATTCACGTTGGAGTTGTAGTTTTGCTCTCGGATCGCCGCAAAGCCATCAAGTTCCCCGAAAAAGTTGCGATCTCTGTAAAGAATCGTGATCAGCGTAAAATTCTGATACGGAAAAAAATAATTTTGAAAAATTTTGGATGTGGGGGTCGAACCTGACACCTTCCGATTTATAGGCGTCTCTTCAACCCACTAGGCCACACGTACAAATTCTGAAATTTCAGCTTTTCAAAAAGTTTTCTAGATCAGAATTTGACACTGAATTTTGTGGTAATACTCAAAACCTTTGAAAACGTAACACTCAAAAGATACAGTCTTTAACTTCTCATTCTTTGGTTTACAAATTAAATGAATATAAGGACAATGATCACCACAAAATTCTGACCCAGAAAACATCTCTAATTCTATGAAATTACATTTTTACACATACAGCCTAGTGGGTTAAACATCCGCCTATAAACCTAAAGGTGTCAGGTTCGGTTCCCCATCAGAACTAACCTGGAAACAATGACAAAAGGGAACTCCAAGTACACAAGTTGAATTTTCCACATTTTCGATGACAATTCGTCCGGTGGAACAAGTCTGAGGCAGGAAAGTGAGAGCTCAACCTGCAAAAAAAAATTTTTTTTTTGAAAATTGGTGATGGGGGACCGAACCTGAGGTTATGGTTTGGTTTATAGGCAGAGGTTTAATCCACTAGACCATGTGATCATTTTTGGAAATTTCTGGGGTTTTAAGGTGTTTTCTGGGTCAGTTTTTTATGCTGATTCTCATGGAGAGGTTTACTTGGTCTGATAGTGCAAGAGAGCCGAGATAAGGTACATAACTTTCCAACTGCTGGGTTATATGAAATTAGGATAAAACCATGAGATTCAGCATAAAATTCTGATCTAGAAAACCCTTTAATACTTGTGAATTTGAGAAATTACACGCATAGCCTAGTGGGTTGAAGAGACGCATATAAATCGGAAGGTGTCAGGTTCGATCCCCACATCCAAATTTTTCTAAAACTCTTTTTTTTCCTGGTCAGAATTTTATGCTGATCATTTTTCTGCTATCAATTTTTTTCAAAAATCAAGGATAAAGAAGTTAGAAATCATATCTTCGTAAATATGAGATTTTATGAAGTTTCGATCCCACCATGAGATTCAGCATGAAATTCTGATTTGGAAAACATTCTGAAATGCTGGAATTTGAAAAATTACACGCATGGCCTAGTGGGTTGAAGAGACGCATATAAATCGGAAGGTGTCAGGTTCGATCCCCACATCCAATTTTTTTTTGTTAAATACTTTTTTTGGGCCAGAATTTTATGCTGATCACAATGATTGTACTCAAAAAACTTCATGTCCAATCTCAGGTCCCAAAAAACCTACCGTACTCTTATCACAACCGACCAATTCCAGCAATTTCTGCGATTTTTGTTTAGCTCGAAACGGCGAGCTCATAGCCCACTGATTATCCAATGCTCCTGACTGAATTATCGCATTTTTGAAGAGCCTGAAATTTTTTTTGCAAAAAAATTTCAAAAATCCTGTGAAAAATAGGGGTTGGAGAAGAACAGAATGAAGTGGAGCGGAATTTTTTTTTTTTTTTTGGAAAAAAAAGTTTTTTCGCTTTTCATCTATCCTCGGTTTATTGAATTTCCCGTATTTTTTTTTTTTTTTTTTTTTTTTTTNTTCGGTTTATAGACATATGTCTAACCCACTGAGCCACGTGATCAACATTCTAGTTTTCAAGGTTAGAAAATTTTTTCTGGGTCAAAATTTTACGCTGATCATCGTGGTGCTACTCATTTTCCACGAAACTCAAAGCACGTTAATTTGTGAGTCGTATCTCCTGAACCATAGATTTTTATGAAATTTGGTTGTCTTCATGAGATTCAGCGTAAAATTCTGGTCTAGAAAACATTTCTAATTACTAGATTTCAGAAAATTGCACATATGGTCTAGTGGGTTAGAGAAATGCCTATGAATCTAAAGGTGTCAGGTTCGATCCCCTCATCCAATTTTTTTCGAAACTTTTTTTTCTTGTGCAGAATTTTATGGTGATTCTAATGGAACACTTTATTTTTCATAAAAACCGCAAAAATTCCGAGTTTTTCCTCATTTTTCTATCCAAAACCATGTCCCTAGGTCAAAATTTCACAAAAAACTCAAAAATTGGCTCACCTTTTCGATCCACCAGCCACCAAATGCGCCACAATCGACGCAGCACCCGCAGACTGCCCAAAAACCGCAACTTTTTCCGGATTTCCACCAAATGATACAATGTGTTCACGAATCCAATGAAGAGCCAATTGCTGGAAACAGAAAATGCGCCAAATTAGCTCTAACGAACCGAGTATGTAATCAACGTGTATGTTTTTTTTTCTTTTCATGGAGAAAAACAGAAAAAAACGAATTTAAAAAAAAAAAAAAAACCACGAGTCGGAATCGAACCCTTGACCTCTTAGTTTATAGACATCTCTATAATCCACTAGACCATCTGTGCAGTTTTTGAGAATTTTTGTTTTTCGAGTGTTTTATAGATCAAAATTTGATGCTGATTCTCGTGGTTTGCTTTATTTTTCATGAATCCTTATGGTTCAGAAGATATCACTTCTAACTTTTTGCACATACGTTTTCACGTGAAATCATTAATTTTACGAGAATCAGCGTCAAATTCTGAGCCAGAAAATGTATTTAAACTTCGAAAATTTGAAAATTGTCCCCATGGCCTAGTGGGTTAAGCAGAAGTCTATGAGCCAAAAGGTGTCAGGTTCAATCCCCATGTCCTGCTTCTTTTTTCTAGGGCAGAATTTCACGAGGATTCTCAGAATGATGCTCATTATTCTCAAAAATGCTCACCTGATCCAATAATCCCATATTCCCCGGAGCATCGGGATGATCCAAATATAAGAATCCAAAGGGTCCTAATCGATAATTGATATTGACAACAATCACATTTTGGGTGGCCGCCAACACTTTTCCATCATAAATCGATAGAGATGGACTCCCAGCATAGAATCCTCCGCCGAAAATCCAAACCATTACTGTCAAATTGCTGAAATATCAGGGTATTTTGAGGGGGGACTAGTTTTCGAAATTTCTCGTCCCCGTGGATTTCTCGGCCACCCAAAGTAACAACGAGCTCAAAATTTGGTCCCAGAGGTAATTGAATATGCGGAATACGATGGTGTAAGTGAAATGAATTTTGGAACTCTCCTAAGACCTGAAATCATAGTGGCCGAGTTTTTTGAAATTTCTAGTCCCTGTGAATTTCTTGGCCACCAATAGCCACTATTGGCCAAGAAATCGGTAATAGAGATAATGAAATACGTCGAGTTCTTATATGACTCAAATATATTTCAGAACCGTACCTAAAACTGGAATTCAGGGTGGACGAGTTTCTGAATTTCCTCGTCCCCGTCAATTTCTCGGCCACGGATAGAAAATATCTCCCAAAAATCGGTGACATGGGTATCCAAACACGGTTTTTTAATTATTCTGAAAAAGTTTACAACCCTCCAAGGGCTAAAAATCAAGGTGGCCGAGTTTTTGAATCTCCTCGTCCCCGTCATTTTCTCGGCCATGAAAAGCTCCCAAGCTCCCAAATTTTGCGCCCAAGGTAAATTGGACCTGCTGAGTCCAGAAAAATCATCCTCAACTCACTATGCATCAGCGGGTGCCCAAATATTTAGGTACAAACAATCCTCGTCAACGGGCGTATTTGCATTCCACATCTCACTTCCCCAAAATGAGGAATTGTAGTCGTCGCGTGTCTTAAAAAAAATCGGGTACTGTAGGGGTACTGTAGCGGGTACTGTACCTGATAACACGCTCTACTTAACGATGTCGCATCCCATATCCCTTCCCACGATTTTTTTGGTCGCGGAATTTTGAAGCGATTTTCGTCGACAGGCGGTTCGGCAAATGGGACCCTAAAGAGAAGAGGAGTACTGTAGATAAGACCTTAAAGGAGCAAGTTACCCGAAAAAAGTGCGAATTTTGGTGGACAAAAAGAAGAATTCTTCGCCACGCACATCACCCAATTTCGTCTCCAAAACGACCGGATGCGCGCTTTGACATAATGGCTGCAAAAATGAGCAGAATTATTTTGAGGGGCGGGGTCGAAGAGGAATCAAAGAAAAATTATGGCGTTTCTTTTTTGTTGTTTTTCATGAAGAACCAGACATCGTTTGAAAAATTAACAAAAAAAAATTTTGGCATTGGGAATCGAACCTGGCCAAAAAGCCAAGACTTCCGGTTTATAGGCATCTGTCTAACCCACTTGACCATTCGAACAATTTTTGAATTTTGGAGGTTTAAAGGTGTTTCCTAGATCAGAATTCAACGCTGATTCTCATGGAAATGTTCAATTCTTATGAATAGCAAAGGTACGAAAGTTAGAGTGATTTTCTCTGGAACTATGCGGTTTCGTGAAATTCAAAGGGTACCATGAGATTCAGCGTCGAATTCTGAACTAGGCATCACTTTCAAATCTTGAAAATTCTCAAAAACGAGCACCGGGAATCGAACCTGGCTAAAAAGCCAAGACTTCTGGTTCATAGACATATGTCTAACCCACTTGACCATTCTAACAATTTTTGAATTTTGGAGGTTTAAAGGTGTTTCCTAGATCAGAATTCAACGCTGATTCTCATGGAAATGTTCAATTCTTATGAATAGCAAAGGTACGAAAGTTAGAGTGATTTTCTCTGGAACTATGCGGTTTCGTGAAATTCAAAGGGTACCATGAGATTCAGCGTCGAATTCTGACCTAGGCATCACTTTCAAATCTTGAAAATTCTCAAAAACGAGCACCGGGAATCGAACCTGGCTAAAAAGCCAAGACTTCTGGTTCATAGACATATGTCTAACCTACTTGACCATTCGAACAGTTTTCGAATTTTCCAGTTTTAAGAAATTTTTCTAGATCAGAATTTGACGCTGATTCTTATGAAATCACCCATTTTTCATGAATATTACTGTTTCCAAAGTTAGAGGCTTTTTCTGTGGAACTAGGAGAATTCATGAAATTCTAAGATCAACATGAGATTCAGCGTCAAATTCTGATTTAAAAATCTCTTTTAAAAATTGAAAATTCTCAAAAAACTGACGCCAGGAGTCGAACTTGTGGGACCCTTCTGCTTCATAGGCATAAATTTAACCCACTTGACCATATGGACAAATTTTGAATTTTGGAAGTTTGAAGGTACTTTCCAGATCAGAATTTGACGCTGATTCTTATGAAATCACTCATTTTTCATAAATTTCACTGGTTCTAAAGTTAGAGGCTTTTTCTGTCGATCTAGGAGATATCATGAAATTCTAAGTTTAACATGAGATTCAGCCTCGAATTCTGATTTAGAAATCCCTTTTAAAAATTGAAAAATCAGTATTTACACAGATGACCTAGTGGGTTAAAGAACTGTCTATAAATCTAAGGGTGTCAGGTTCGATCCCCACATTTAACATTTTTTTATTTTTAAATTTTTCTAAATCAAAATTTGACGCTGATTCTCATGGTATAATTCATTATTCATGAAAACAAACGGTAGGGGAGTTAGTTACATTTTCTCCCGAAATAAGCTATTTCATGAAATTCTGACAACGCCACAAGATTCAGCATCAAAATTTGACCCGGACAACTGTTCAAAACATCAATATTTCAAAAATTGCACAGATGGCCGAGTTGGTTAAGACAATGTCTATAAATCTAGAGGTGTCAGGTTCGATCCCCACATCTAATTTTTTTAATTTTCATATTTTTCTAACCATTTCCCCAAATTTCCCTCGAAAACTCACCAAAAACAATAAAAGTATCATGCATCCGGGTTAATATATTGCTCCTGTGTTTTGTTTTTTCTCGTTTTTTCGTCGCCTGAAAAACTAAGCAGATTTTCTCGAAAAAAATAAAATAAACAAATTTTTCGCTTCTTTCGTTGAGCCGAAAAAAATGCGACGAGCCACAAAAAAAACGACGAAAAGCAAAAAAGAGGAACACATGCACAAAATAGTTTAGGATCAAACGGAGATTTGACACACTTTTTTTGTTCCAGCCGCTGAAGAGCACAAAAAAGCGAAAATTCGGGGCTCAGTGCTCCGCAGAAAATGTTGCGGATATCCTGAAGAAGAAGAACAAAAAAAATTTGACTTTTCGGCTCGCCTTTTTGCAACAGGTGCACTTGTTAACATTTGTTTAACACCAACCTCTAGTACAAACAAAAAAAAAACGGATTTTGATTGATTTCGACGAAATTTTGCGGATAAAAAAACTTGATCTTGGGTTTTTTGGCGGCTCACGGGATCGAACTTTTGGGAACCGTTTGGTTTATAGGCATACGTTCAACCCACTTGACCATGTGAGCATTTTTTTAATTTTCGAGGTTTTAAGAAGTTTTCTAGATCAGAATTTTATGCTGGTTTTGGTAAAGCTGTTTATTTTCTACAAATCCTCAAGATTGAGAATTTACAGACAATTTCTCTGAAATATAAAGTTTTCATGGAATTTGAAGCTTTTCACAAGAATCAACGTTAAATTATGACCTTAAAAACTTTATTTTCAAAAAAAAATGTTTTAATCGGACACCCGGAATCGAACCTACGAAACATTTTGAGCTTTTAGTTTATAGACACACGCATTACCCACTAGACCATGTGAGCAATTTTGGATTTTTTGAGGTTTGGAGCATTTTTCTAGGTCAGAATTTGACGCTGATTCTTATGAAGCTATTCAATTTTTACAAAACATCACGATTGTCTTGATGTTTCATAAAAATTGAAAATTACCATAAGAATCAGCGTAAAATTATGGTTTAGAAAACTTCTTGGAACTTCCAAAATTCCAAAGTTACACAGGCCTAGTGGGTTAAAGAGATGACTAAGAATCGCAAGGTCAAGGGTTCGATTCCTCATTAAAGCAATTTTTTCAGAAAAACAGGCAATGAGAATCGAACTTACAGAAAATCTACCCTTTTAGTTTATAGACATAGGTTTTACCCACTAGACCATGTGAGCAATTTTGGGATTTTTGGAGGTTTGGAGCATTTTTCTAGACCAGAATTTTGTGCTCATTCTTATGGGGTGAACCATTTTTCATAATAATAAAAAATTGTGAAGTTATGGGCAATATTTCTTGATTCATCAAGTTTCCTGAAAAATGAGCCCGCCAAGAAAACCAGCACTGAATTCTTATCTATGATCTGACGGGTCTAGGGTTCAATTTCTCATTGGAGAAAAAAAATATTTGTTGAAAAACAGGCACCGGGAATCGAACCTATCAAAAATTGGACTCTCCAGTTTATAGGCATATGTTTAACCCACTAGGCCATCTGAACATTTATTCAACTTTTGAGGTTCAGAAGTATTTTCTAGGTTAAAAAATGACGCTTAAACTTTTGGTGCAAACTATTTATCATGAAAATCGAAACTTGTGAAGTTATGGGCAATGTCTCTTGAACCATCACGTTTCAAGAAAAACGACATAAACCACAAGAATCAGCGTCAAATTCTGATCTAGAAAAAGAGTCCGCTTACACCTGGAATCCAACCTATCGAAAATTCTCCTCTCCAGTTTATAGGCATATGTTTAACCCACTAGGCCAAGTGAACAAAGTTCGAAATTTCCAAGTTTAAAGGGAAATTCTAGATCAGTTTTTTGCGCTGAATCTCATAAAAATATACATTCCCCATATAAACCAAAAAGAGCCAAGTTATGAGCCAAATTCTCCAAAAAGCAATGAAAAAAGGACAAACGAACAGGTACAAATAAGCAAAAAGGAGATAAGAGTACAGGCACCGGCGAAGGCAGGGTACTTCACAGGTTAGCACAAAACAAACATGAGCAAAAATAAGTCACAAGCTCTTTTTGCTGGGTAGGGGATGATACTTGAAATAGGCGAAATCCAATCAAAAAAAGAAGAAGTAAAAAGCGATTAAAAATTCCTGAAATATTTGTTTTTCCTTCTTCTTCTTCTTCTTATGAATCTCTGAAGATGGGAAATTTCAACAAAAAATATGAAAGATGGGGGGG
>LR548555.1:0-41270 GCA_900536415.3 Caenorhabditis sp. 38 MB-2015
TCTCGGGAACCAAACAATTTAGGCTTACATTTTAATGCCTAGGGGGTGACTAAGGTTAAGGAGGGGTCCCATAATTTTTTTCTGGGGTACCAGTAGTGCCTTGAACCCATTTGCCAAGTTTGGTTAGCTCAAATTTTTTGGTTCCCGAGATATGCGTCTGGGGTAAACGTAACATAACGTGTACGTAATGTCAGGTGATCGTAATGTAACGTAATTTTTAGTTCTACATTGTCGAATTACTGTATCTAGACTACAATAAATTGTGAAAACGACATGATTGTAAAGTATACGTAACGTATGACTGTAACGTAACATGTACGTAATGTCAGATCAACGTAGTGTAGCGTATGGCCATAACGTAACGTATATGACTGTAACATAACGTTTACGTAACGTATATTACGTTAGTTCTACATTGTCAAATTACTGTATCTATACTAGGATAGTACCCTTTTTTCTTCATAACGCATACGTAACGTAGCGTATGAACATATCGTGTATACGTTACGTAACATATGACCCGGTATAAAACGTATGAACGTATTTTTTTTTACATAACGTAGCGTATGACCATAACATAACTTGTACGTAATCTAACGTATATTACGTTAGTTCTACATTGTCAAATTACTGTATATATATACTACATCAATTTTTTTTTCGTAATTTGACGTTTACGTAATGTAACGTATGGCGGTAACGTAACGTATATGACTGTAATATAACGTTTACGTTGCGTTTATGTCAGATAAACGTAATGTGACGTAAGACCATAACGTAATGTATATTACTGTTGTACTAACTAAATAATTACCGATAGAGCGCGTTTCACTAATTTTTAATTTGACTTCTATGCTGATCGAAAAAGCAGCACCATATTTTAAAGGTGTTGTTCGGATTCATTTCAATGTTTTACAAATGAAAAATGATAATGATGTCCCTTTGATTATTGTGCAATTTATCGACCAATTAATTTCTCATCGAGCAAGTGTGCTCCATGGCTATTATCTTGTTTCTCCTCGTTTTGCACACTATTTTTTAAGCTTAAAATATTTATATTCTCATTGTTTCTGTAAGGAAAAAATGGCAAGCGTGTCGCAAAGCTTTTCCTTGTCGCAAACTTGCGGCAGTTTGTCGCAAACTTGCGACACATTTTTTCTGGCGCAAGGGTGTCGCAAGCCGTGCAGTAGTTTTGCTGCTAGATGTCGCAAAGCTTGCGACTATTGGCGCAAGAACACCGCAAGCCTTGCGACAGCCGAATGTCGCAAGTTTGCGACAAATTGCCGCAAGTTTGCGACAAACTGTCGCAAGCTTGCCGATTTTTCTCCGAATTCTGTAAGGAAAAAACGCGCTGTAGTCTAAATACAGTGCATATTTTTGAAAGAGCACCCTTTCTTTACACCATGATAGTTCAAAAAGTACAGTACTATAACCAAAAAAAAAAAAGAGATTTATTCTCAAGAATCTCTCCTTTTCTTCCTCATTTCTATTCATCATCTGAGTTCGATTCATCCTCGGAGCTACTATCCGATCCGCCAATTGCCTCCTTCTTCGGCAAAACCTTCAACTTGCCCAACCATTCCACTTTCGTCACCCCAATCGTGTGTCCAACGTGTTCCGCTGTTTTATGAATCTGATTCCAAATGTATTGGTAATCAGGGACTGATTGGTATTCGAGTGAGTCAATGTAGGTGACAAGTGTCTTCATTTTCGATGAAACACTCTCGTAGCACGTGTCCACTGAAACAAAAAAATAACTCGCTTCATATTCAACCTCATGAGCTGAGACCTAGTGCATTCGAGAGCTCACAAAATTCTGCACAAAATGAAATATTTTTCAAAACTCACACTTCAACTTGAAGAACAACATCTTGGCGGCCAAAATCTTGTCGCGATCTCTTGATTTTGCCCAAGGAATTCCATCCTGATTATCAATCAAGTCGAAAATCATATAGAGCCAACACTCCAAGTCATCCTTACGTCCCTGATCTTCGCATTTCATACAAGCTCGTGACGCAAATCTCACAGTTCCCAAGAATTTCACCTAAAAAAAAAAGAAAAATAATTCGACACTGCAGGGGGTCGAACACACGACCCTATGCATGTGAGGCAAACGCGTTCACCACTACACCACACAGCTGTGCGGTGCAGACGCTGTGAATAGCATAGATAAAACTGAGAGACATACCTTATTTCTGGGCGCGCGAATTTGCTTGGTGGTCGGATCAACAAAGCTTCGACAAATCCCAAAATCGAGCATATAAATCATGCTCTCCTCTTCACCCAGGCCAACCGCAAAATTGGCCGGTTTAATGTCTCGATGCAGGAAGTTGAGAGTGTGCAAATCACGCACCGCTTCCAATGTTTGTTGCGCAATCACATACGGCGTCGACTTGCTCGACAAATCCACCTTATACTTCTTGCGTATATCATCCAACGAGGGTCCGACCATCGTCATGACAATAAACTTGAATTTGAGCTCTTCGGATTTGCCGCGATCAATCAACTCGACAAAATGTTTGCACGGGTTGACCACTTTTTGCTTGCGAACCTCCGTGATCGCCATCAACACCTGCATTTCAACCTTGAGCCGGAGCATCACTTTTTTGCCCTCCTCGCTCTCCGTTTTCAGCGCATAATTCTTTTTTCGCTTGTCAGTGTCACTGTAGACTTTGTAGACGTCGCCAAAACCGCCAGAGCCGAGAAGGGAGACGACGGTCCAAATGTGGCGGCCATTTTTGATCGAATCGTGACCGCTCAAGATTTTACGAGCCGGCTTCTTGTTTTTTCCCTCTTTTCTCTTTTGATCGCCATATCTGCAAAAAACATTGGTTTCTTAGGTCATGATTTGGGTTTCTAGGCCACAGGTAGGTTAACTAAGCCGTGATTTGGAATACTAGGCCACCATTTGATTTCCTAGGTCACCAATTGGATTCCTAGGCAATGATTTGGTTTCCTAGGCCAGCAGGTAAGGTCCTAGATCATTATTTGGGTTCTTAGACCATGTTTTGGTTTTCTAGGCCACCAAATGCGTACTAAGAATTTTATTTGGTTTCCTAGGTCATGATTTGGTTTTCAAGGCCACCAAAATTGAGAAAAATAAATCTTAGGCCATAAAATTATTGAAACCGGCTACATTGATCAGAAAACTGATTTCCTAGGCCACCATTTGGTTTTCTAGGCTACCATTGTCAGATTGTTAGGCCACGGTTTGGCTTACTGCGCCACGGTTTGAGTTCTTCGGCCATGTTTTGGTTTCCTAGGCCATTATTTGGTTTTCTAGGCCACTAAGTAAGTTTATTAGACCATATTTTGGATTTTTCTAGGCCACATTCTAGGCCACAAAATAAGTTGTCTAGGCAACAATTTGGTTTCCTAGGCCACCAAATGAGTTTCCTAGGTCATGATTTGGTTTTCTAGGCCACCAAAATTGAGAAAAAACGTATTTTAGGTCATAAAATTATTGAAACCGGGGACAGTGATCAGAAAATTGATTTCCTAGGCCACGATTTTGGTTCTTAGACAATATTTAGGTTACCTAGGCCACAATTTGGTTTCCTAGGTCATTATTTGGTTCTCTAGGCCACTAAGTAAGTTTATTAGACCATGATTTAGTTTCCCAGGTCATAAATTCGTTTTCTAGGCCACCAAATGAGTTTTCTAGACCATGCTTTGGTTTCCTAGGCCATAATTTGGTTTTCTAGGCCACGATTTAGTTTTCTAGGCCACTAAGTAAGTTCATTAGACCATGTTTTGGATTTCTAGGCCACCAAATGAGTTTTCTAAACCATAATTTAGTTCTCTAGGGCACCAAATGATTTTATTAGGCCATGTTTTGGTTTTCTAGGTCACCAAATGAGTTTGTTAGGCCATGTTTTTGTTTGCTAGGTCATGATTTGGTTTTCTAGATCACCAATATTCAAAAATAGGTACAATAAGTCACAAAATTTGGTTTCCTAGGTCATTATTTGGTTTTCTAGGCCACTAAGTAAGTTTATTAGACCATGATTTAGTTTTCCAGGTCATAACATAGTTTTCTAGGCCACCAAATGAGTTTTCTAGGCCACCGTTTGGTTTTCTAGGCCACTAAGTAAGTTCATTAGACCATGTTTTGGATTTCTAGGCCACCAAATGAGTTTTCTAAACCATAATTTAGTTCTCTAGGCCACCAAATGATTTTATTAGGCCATGTTTTGGTATTCTAGGTCACCAAATGAGTTTGTTAGGCCATGTTTTTGTCTCCTAGGTCATGATTTGGTTTTCTAGATCACCAATATTCAAAAATAGATACTATAAGTCACAAAATTTGGTTTCCTAGGCCACCATCCCATACAAAACTAGTCGCTCGCCCCAAAACTAACTCAAAATCATCAAATCCCGAGCACATATTGTCAGCCGACAAATTCTCCGCCTGCTCCACAGCCATCTCAGCCACCGGCGGCGTCAACTTTTGCAACCAATCGCAAATCTTCGTATCGTACTCCTTCGACTTTGCATACTCCTCAATCAAATCTTTCAACGCCTTATAATCGGGTTCCGTCTCATATTTCCACGAATGGATCAAATCCAACATCTTCTTAAAGTCTTCGGGCACTTTTCGATACACTTGCGGCAGTTTGTGCGCCTTTAGGTCCTCCTTCGTCTTAATGACACGTGGTTTGGGCAGATATTTCCAGTGAATTCCACATTCCGGATCCCATAGGTCATAAATCATATAGAGCCACGATTCCAAGTCATCTTTTCGGCCCTGATCACGATCCAACAACGCAGCCAAGCAAGCATACCGAATAGTTCCCAAGTAGCGACATCGTTGACGTGGCTCTCTTGGCTTACTGGTGGCCTCGTCAATGTGTTTGCGGGCGATGCGAAAGTCCGACATGTAGACAAAGTGTTCTGTGGAACCGTGGCCGACGCTGAACGACGCCGGTTTGATGTTGCGATTGACGTAGCCGGCGAGATGAAGGGCTTTGATGGCTTCGAGTGATTGGAGGGCAATGTTTAGGACGCACTCGTGCGACAGTGGTTTCATCAACGCTTTTTGAACTTCGTGAATGTTTAGGAAATGTGCGTTGACAACGAGGAACTGCAACAAAAAAACATACATGACCGAGGCGCCGACCAAGTTAGGCCACGGACTACTATTTCTTTTGTCTTCTCTATCTCTCTTTACAACACTCTCTCACTATTGTTCGTAAATTTCGGTGTGTACAGATTCAAAAAAAATTACGACGCAATTTTGCAGAGTAGTTTTTGTGTTAATTTCAAAACGACAGTACATTACTTCGAGAAAATTTAAAGGAACATCTCAATTATATATATTTACCCTTCCTGCTCCTTTAAAATGGTTCAAAAATTTTTTTACGGTGCATTTTTTGCGACACGAATCAAATCGACAAAATGCGCTCTACTGCTAACTATTGAGGTAGTGAATATTTTGAAAAAAATTCACAGTAAGCCCGGAAGACACCTTCAAATTACACTATGTTCCTTTAAATTACGATGTCGTTTTTCCCATCAGCATAGAACCAAGGCTAAAATGAGTAAAACACGCCCTACTGATAACTATTTAGTTACTGTGTTGTTTTTTTAAATGAAGATCGATATGTCCCTTTGATTACTGTGAATTTTGTCGACTAGAATCAAATAGGTAAAACGCGCTCTATTGTTATTCATATTTTAAAAATGTACAATGAAGTTTTATCATATTTTCAATGTCAGATTCAGTTTCTGGTTACTCCGGAAAATTTTTCAATGAAAATTTTCGCGCATTTTTTGGATAATATACCATTTTCTGTTCAAAGACACCTAGCCAAGTAGAAAAAACAACTTTTCCACTAAAAAATACCAATTTTTGTGAACATTTACGTCAAGTTGTGTGTTTTGTGTGCAAACACCATGAAAAACGGTAAATTTACGGCTTTTGAGCGATTTTTTTCTCTAATGGGAAGATGTTGGAATAACTAAAAACTGAACTCGAGAAAGTGTTAAAAAACAATATGTTCCTTTAAATTACTATCCGTTTTTATCCTCCAAAATGAGTTTTTTAATGAAACATATGTCATTTTATAGATCTCGAGACGCTGAAAAATATCCCGTTGTCAGTTTTTGCAAAACACCTCTAAGAAGCTCAAAACTGTGAGCTCCACAATTTGAACTGAAAATCTCAATTTTCTCCCTCAAATTACGAGTTTACATTAAAATGGGGGTACTATAGGGTTCTTAGATACGAAAAGAAACCCTAGACAATTCATTCTGACGAAAAATCGACCTGAATGCGTTTTTTTGTACTTCCAGTGTAAAATTCAAGGCGATGGAAAACGGGACGTTAATCAGCGTCCAAAAACCTATCGAATCATACATAAAAAGGTCCCGCATTGGAAAACTGATGTTAGAACCCCTCCAACGTGAAAAGCCCTTAAAATTTGGACCCACTCCCCTCAAAAACGGACTTTTTTGCTGCAAAATGTTACATTTGAGATAATATGGTGCCGAAAAATAGGTTCTAAACTATTTTGAACGTTGAAAGAGCCATGAAAACTCTTAATAAACCAATTTTAAGTAACAAACTGTAGTAAATCAGGTTTTCTTGCTCATGGTCTATTTTTTGAGTCCCACGATTTAGCTGTTTTTCAAAAGTTAGAACCCCCTTCAACAAAAAATATCCAGAAAAATTAGAACCCCTACATAACACCAGGTGGTGCTCATTTTTATGTATGTATCGAATGGTATAGGTCTCGTCGAAAAACTCCAGATTATTTTCACACCATTCTCTTGTAAGGGAAGGTAAACTTGAAAATCCTACATTAAGCTTTTTCTTCTGATAAACTCCATACTCGACCAATTCCAACAAAAAGTTTCTAATCCCTTCATCCGTCTCCGCGGGCACTTCTTTCTTCAATATCTCACTGGTAAATTTGAGTTTTCTCTTCTTCGCCGGCTCCAATCTCATCACTCTATCCCGTTCTCCCTCCTTTACAAAATACTCCGCAAATGGTCCAGGATTTCTGATCAACGACACAACTTTATAGGCTTGTTGTCCTTCGATAAGTGTGCCTATTTTGAAGGGTCCTTTGGGTTTCGCTTGCGGCGTTGCTGATTTGCTCTTTTTACGCACCGACTGGTCTACGTTCTTCTTGCGTTCCGATTGATCCGCTCCTTTTTGTGGGGTTGGTACTCTTGTTGAGGTACCGAGTTTGTCGGGTTTCTCTTTCGATTTGACTACTAAACATATGGGTTACTGTATTTAGACTACTGTAGTTGGTTATCAACTCACTTCGCGATGACATTTAGCGTTAGTTTATCTAATCCAATGTCTTTAATACTATTTACTATCGACCACTTCACATCAACTCAATTTTCAAAAATAGTTGAGTTAGAGTCATGTCTAATTTAGAAGCAACTGAAAACAATGACGTGGATTTTAAAATCTGATATGAAAAATGTCACGTTTTTTTAAAAAGCAACAAAATTTCATTAGAATATAACAATTTGAACAAGAGGGTGAATAACAATATAAAAATGCGGCAATTATGCCGCCAAATCTCCATAATACGCGGTGATCGTTTTGATTTTCGAGTTCAACGCCGATTGTTCAATTTCGCACTTTCCATTCGTTTTCGCCGACAATTTCACCAATTGGCTAACTTTCGTGGTCCTCGGCAGGAAGTACGCGATATTTTTGGTCAATTTTATCGACGCGTCGAAAATCTCAATTCCATCCGGACAACACCCTTCGGCCAGGTCAAATTCGGCGGCGTTGAGATATGATGGACCACCCCATGGTGGGCTCAAGAAGACGGCGTCGATTTTTGGCGCATTTTTCTTGTCATCCGCCCAGGTGGCGGCGACGTGGAAGAAATCGGCGCAAATGAATGAGATGTAGTCCTCGACTCCGTAGACACGCGCATTGTGTCTAGCACATTTGAGACGAACCGGATCGAGATCAACGGCGATGACTGAAAATGTTTAATATTGATTTGGTTACAATGTTTGGGAATGTGATTTAAAATATTATCTGAGTCAGTGCACTTTCAGAATATTTTATTCAATCTCTCAAAAAAAAAATTTTTCGAATCATAAAATTAAAAATCGTCGGTTTTCAGAAAAGGTGGATTTTATGAAACCAGAATAAATATTCTATGCAAAAAAGCCATAATCAGAGGCATTTTGAAAGTTGATTTTCAAACTTACAAGGGAGGTTCGTGAGCTGTTACTTTCAAATTTTTCTCAAAATTTGTACACTTATGTAGTTCGACCTCCTGATCATCGTGGTACATTTTTTATTCGCCGGAAATTTTTGTGAAGAAAGTTATGAAAGATTAAAGTTATTTCATGACCATTTTCTGAAGAAAAAATGAGTCATTTACCTTTGAAAAATGAGCACGTGAATACAAATTCATTTATTTACTGTGCTGCCCTTATTTTATAACAGTTATGAATTGTAATGGGAAAATGTCTAAAAATTCATAACTTTTTACACAAAAATTTCCGGTGGATAAAAACTATACCACGATGATCAGGAGGTCAAACTCTTTAACAAGTACAAATTTTAAGAAAAAGTTGAAAGTAACAGCTCGAGAACCTCCCTTGTTAGGATTATAATTATGAAATTTCAAAAGAATAAATACATTTTAAGATTGTCTACAAAAATTTTCAAATATTCACAACAAAATAGAGATTTCTATCTTGAAAATATAAAAATGTGTTTTTTAATTTCAAAAAGTAAATAGTGTTTCACTTCAAAATCGTATTAAAGTTGTCACTAACACACACTGATTTCATGGCTCCAGAATAAGTAAAACATTTTAAATTCTATTTTTAACGAAAATCTAATCTCAATTTTCGATTCTTGGCAGATTTTTCGATCTAAGCCTAACCCAATCATTATGAAATTTTGAAAGAATAAATTTTCAGATTTTCTACAAAAATGTTCAACTTTCCACAAGAAAATAGGGGTTTTTTTATCTCGAAAACTATCGGTGTTTTTCATTTAAAAATTGTAAAAACACTAATTTCATGGCTCCCGAACAAGTCTAATGAGACTAAATCGGAAATTAATCAGATCCAATGATATACGGCTTTAAATTATAGTTCTAGAAGAATCCAAATTAAAAAAAAACTACTAATTAGTGTCAAGACAAATAGTGAAACTCAATTTTGAAGAAGAATCTGATTTCAACTAAAAATTCTTGGCTCATTTTTTGTGAGAACTCATAAAGTTCAAGTTTTGAAAAATATATTCAAATCTCACCATTTTGGTATATATTTATTAGTGTTAAAATTTTTGAAATTCTATTTTTTACGAAAATCTATTCTCAATTTTCGATTCTTGGCTGATTTTTTACTTTAAAAAAAAATTACCATATGCTCCTTTCAACGCAAACTGAATCGCATTTCCACCAACACCCGTAAACGCATCCACAACCACATTAATCCCATTCCGCACAACTCGATCAGCAATGTGTTCAGCGATTCGTTCCGGTGTCACCGAGAACCATCCTTCTAAAATATTACAAAAATCATAATTCCTCTTTTTTTTCAAAATTAGAATACCTCTATCCATGATAATCCCCTCATCCAATCTCGAAAATAATCGATATCTCTGATAGAAATATTTCTTAATTTCCTGATCATCATTATACAAACTCGCGGCATTCGACGCAACCAAATGGGGCTCTTTTTCCGGGTCAAAATCAAAGTTGATTTCACCTGTGGAAGTCACAGACTGCACTCCTGGTTCTTCAGCGACAACTTCTTCTTTGGCATAAAATTTTTGTGGTCTAGCATAGTTGTCATCCATCGAATATTCCAAATCATCGAAAACATTTTCCTGTGAACTTTTCGTACCAGTGAATAATGGAATTGGAAGGGATTGTTCAGTGTATCCAGGTGTGAAACCAAGCTTTTCGATCTGCAAAATCGTCTTGTAATGCGTTGAAAGATAATTTCATCAAGAATACATCGCGAATTTCAAAATCAATGTTTTTTGTTCAAAAGTTATGGATAAAAAATGAAAATATTCAATTCTGAAAATAGTTTTTGAGTCGGATGAAGATTTACGACATTTCTTCACGTTTTACAACATTTTTCGGGATTTTTTTTCTTATTTTCGATTATTCTCATCTTAAATACACTGTATTTTTGAGATTTTCCCGCTCTTTTATTTTTGTTGACGTTTCTCTTAACTTTAAGATGGAAAATAGCACGAAAATTAATAAAAACCTATGTGTTTTTCTTTGAAAATTTTTTTAAAAATTTTTTATAAAGAATTTCAGTTTCCGATCACTTTTTATCATTATTTATCGATTTTTGAAAATATTTATATTTCAACACAACAAAATTACGTTGAAAACTCGTTTTCCACAAATTCGAATTGATCAAGGTACATTTTTAGATCGTTTCATTAAGAATTTGATTATTGAAAAGTTAACCAACCTTTCGTATCAAAGTTTTCGCTCTTTTGACCTTTTGACCTTTTTTTAGTTTTAAGATGGAAAATAGCACGAAAATTGATAAAAACCTAAGTATTTTTTTCAAAATTCTTGTTTTTTGATTTTTGTTTATAGAGAATTTCAGCTTCGGATCATGTTTTATCATTTCTCATCGGTTTTTGAAAATACTTTTATTCGTAAACCATAAAAATACGTTGAAAACTTGTTTTTTTTACAAATTCAGGTACCTTTTTAGGTCGGTTTTTAAAGTTTTCATTCATAATTTGAATAGTTTAAAGTTAACCAACCTTTCGTATCAAAGTTTTCGCTCTTCTTGTCACCATTTCCTTCCTAAAAGTTTCAAAATCCAACTTTGTCAGTTTCAAAATCTCCGCGCTGTGATTCTCAAAAATCGTCTCATAAGTGGCTTCCGGATTCTCCTCCATAAACTTCTTCGTCACATTCTGATACTTTTCCTGTTTCAACAATTCCACGTGTTGATCAATCAAATAAATCGGGTGAGATTCATCGATTTGTCGTTGGAGAACTTTCTGATTTTGCTCATCCATCACATGCCGAAAATCATTGAGCCATGTGGAATATATCAGAAAAGTTGAGGCGACATTCCAATATTCATCAAAAGTTCGATAGTCCGCTTCACTTCTTCGAGCTTTCTTGTTCTTATGGTAGCCTTTTCGCGGAGCTCGAAACGATTTAGTGCATTCATATGCTTCTTGGCTTGTTGATTCTTCAGCGCCCGATTTCAAACTCATCTCTTCAAAAGTTTTATCGATTTCTTCAACAATCGATTCTTCTCCTTCTTCTTTAGGCTCCCGGCTAGCCGCGATGAGCTCAAGATCCCTATAAAAACCATAATAAAGGTTTTAAATAACTTCTCCTCGTCTAGGAAAGAATTACATTTTCGCAAATCAATTTTCAAATGAAAAAACTCACTTAATAAACGCCCTTGTCAATTCCACAGTGAACTTTTCTCTCTTATCCTCTCCAGTGATGAATTCCGCTTCAAAATGTCCAATATGTGCCCAAGGGAACGAATATTCTTCTTCCATGAATCCCTTCAACTGAGAACAACCTGAATTTCGAAAATAATGAACTTTCCCAATCAATACGTCCTGGCCTAGAAAACCATCATAATTCTAGGCCATTTTCCTCAAAGGAAATAAATTTGCGGTTGGAAAAAACCCTTTAAAACATTGAAACATGGGAAAAAACAACTATTCGATTTTTTAAAATTTTTATTCGAAGTTTACATAACAAACCGTAAACACATTTTTTCGTTAAAAAAGGGTAGAGGAATTAAAATATGAACATGGAGAAACATTGAAAGAAAAAATGCGGGCCAATAAAAAAAAGAGGTGGGGAATTCGAAAAATACATTAATATTATTAAACATTGTAAATATAGAAGGAGATTTCAGACTTCTGTTGCTTTTTTGTAGGCGGCAAGCAATTTCTGATGAACTTTCTGAAAAATTGAAACTTGAAGTTTAGTTTTAGACCACGGAAAATGTTTACCTCAGCATTTTGGAATGTGATAATTTTGCCTTCACTCGAACCAATTCCAAGGAATCCCTTCTTCTTCTCCTTCAACAGAATCTTAACACCATTGTTGATAAATTCGGGTTCTTTGATTTTTAAATACTCCGTGCTCCAATCAGTGCTCCATACACCCATAACATCGGTTCTTTTGCTCAAAATCAATCGTCTATCGGTCACCAACAAAACAATCTTATCATTTATGGATGCAAATGTGATAAATTCATCGGTTTCCGCAATTTCACCACGATCCGTGTCCTGAAAAAAGTGATTGAACCACAGGTTCATTGTAATTCTTACTACATCAAGTAAATAAAAGTCAGTTTCCATGAAAGATATGGTATAGTTTTTATGAAAAATATTCTGGAATTTTTTAGGAACCAATAAATGGAGCAATTGTTACTGATAATATTCGCTTTATTGATAAGACATATGATTCTCAATGTTTAGAGTAGAAATAGGAATCATTCTCACTTCTGGAATAGATCTTGAAATTTTGTCACTAATATAAGGCAGGTTTTTAGTATCAAAATATGAGTAATTTTTGGCGGGATTTTTTTTTACAAACAATCAATTTGCTTACCTTGAACACCTTGAATCCATATGCATCATTGCTCGAATACGGTTTAACAATATTGTCCGCTCTCAAAACTCTTGGTGGTCTCAACGGTCCCGCTTCGCGATTTGTTCCGGCCACCGCTCTTACAGAATTCAATGTTCCTGACGCGAAATCGACCACTCCCGAGACTGGTCGTGTCACGACACCAATCAATCCCTTTCCAACACCCTTCACAAATCCAATTCCTCCTTCTTGTTTGGCTCCCTCGATAGGTTTCGTGACGACACCAGTCAATCCACCAACCACACCCATTCCCAATCCTTTGAATCCTCTCGCCATTCCCTCACTGAACGTCTGCGGCTTTCGATTGAGATCCTCTTGTCGCTTCTTCATATAATCATCATCGAAAGTCAATGCGGCGACACCTTTTCCAACGGTTCCCGTAATTCTTCCAACCGCACCAGCCGCGCCACCAACCGCATGACCGAACATTGATTGTACACCAAGAGCAACACCAGCCGCGAATTCTTCTGGTCCTTGGATGGCTCCTTGGAATGGTTGATAGAACAAATCTTCAACTCCAGCTGACAAATCGCGAACAAGTCCGAATGGATTTCCAATAATATCCAATCCGAGAACAAGAACATACAATTGCTTGATAAATTGCTTGGCATAATGTGACACAATCTCGGCATTCAACTGATCCGGACTATAAAACACACATTTTCTTTCGAAATACGCCAATTTGAAGACGACATCTTGCAATTCAGTCAACGTGACACCAACAGATCTCAATAATACATTGATCATTTCAGATTGAATTGGCATCGAAGCACCACTCGATGCGGCATCTCCCGATGTTCCACCTTGCGAGAATGATAAATGCATCATAATTGGTGAGATGTGCAAGTCATTATAGAAGCTCTTCGGTCTCGATGATTTGTATTGTCGGGCAGTTTCAGACAATGGAATGTGGCACACTTTCAAGTCCTCATCAAACATTTCTTTCTGCAAATTACAGGTAATTTATCGATTTTCCTGATTGAAAACTCACTCCATACGGTTTTCTTGGCACTTCTCCCGATATCAACAACAATAACGCATTGATTAATCCTTGATCAACTTGTACCGAGAATTCTTGAATTAAAACATGCGAATATTCAATCTCAACAATCGACGAGAATTCCGGCTGCTTTTGAAGAAGTGACAACTCCATGAATGGCTTCGGTGCTGGAGAAAAAGTGAAACTATTTGAAAAATAAGGTAACTAATACTCACTATTATCCACAATAACACTCTTCGGCGGTGGAACGACTGACAAAACTCGTGAGAATACACAAGCATCGAGCTGGAAAGTGATTTTTCAGGGTTTTTTTAATTAGAAAAATCTGAATACCTGATTATCAATTTGAATATGGTTGATTTTTGCGTGAAGACGTGTTCGTTGAGCACTTTTACCATAACTCGCCCACAATCCTTGTTCGAAAATACGACGAAGTTTGACCTCTTTTCCTTTCTTCTTCTTCATAATCATTCGATTGATATTCACTTCATAGGCATCAAGAGTCTAGAATTTAAGAAAATTGATTATTTGATTTCGAGAGTAGTTTTCAACTTTAAGAAAATATGCTTGGAACTTCAAGCTTAGTAACTAGAATTTCGGTAATTTTTAGCCTTTTAGATTCGTATTCAAATTTGAAACTTCAAAATGCAATTTTTAGATGACTTAGAACCTTAAAAACTGGCTAAAAACGAAGATTAGAATTAGAATTTTCATATTTTTGATTTACCTGATTAATAAACATGGATTTCTGAAAATTATAATATGATTCTCAACTACACGCATATATCGTTATTATTTCTTTAGTAGAAATATTTCGGTGAAGAGTTTCTGATCAATGAGAAAACAATTCCCGGTACCAGAAAATACTGCTCAATTCCATTTGATCTTCATTTTTTATATTATCAGAGCGCGTTTCGTATAATTTTGAACTGATTATACCTCAAAGTTATCCGATGGCGAACCATTCGCGTTCTGATACTTCTCTTCAAGTGCTTGCATATACTTCACCGCCAACGGTTTGAATCTTCCCTTCTTCACCTCTTCTTCCCACAAAATATCCGACGACGAGATCGCCATATAGATAATCTCACGTCCAACGATATTATCAACAACTGATAGGCCGAATCCTTGAAGACTGACTTCGGCCTGCATATCAACACTATCCGTCTCCCATGATCCATAGGCGTTTTTGGCGACATCAACATCCGGTGTGAAGAGTATGCATCTTTGTCGTCCGATCAAGAAGTTCGCATAGTAATTAAAGCGTCGCACATTTTTGTCGGCTTGAAGGTCGCCGTAGTGATTCTGATCAAGCTTATCAACATGATGCCAGTCTCCAACATCCATCTCAAACAACTTCTCCTCAACAACACTTGACCATGTGAAATGCGCAAATTCATTCGGTTTCAGTGTAGTTTTCTTGTGTCCCTTTTGTCCGAACGAAACAGGAATCTCAAAAATTGAAGCTTTTAGGGTTTTACCTTTCAAAAATGAGTCAATGGTAGGAATTAACGACAAAAAATCCGATTTACTATTGCTTATAAATCAAAAATGAGTCTAAAAAGTTGAAAGTACCCGTTTCTCGGCACCATATTATCTCAAATAGGATTTTTTTGTGGATTTTTCTGATCGTAACTCAATCTTTCCAATAAAGGATATTTTTATGTCTCATGAACATTCTAAATTACCTGCAAATTATTCAACACTTGAACTGGGCACATTCCAGGGGTGAATGGTGTCAAATGAATAGCAACCGATGATTCGCCAGTCGAAACCGAAACTTCTACACCAATATTATCACCATCCATATGACAAAGTGTCTCAAAGTTCTCAGTGATCGGGAAAATCAACGATTCCTCCTTCTCCTCTTTATAGCGAACACACATCAGCTTTCTCTTCTTTCTCTCAACCGGCCAAACTCCAACACACTGAAAATTAAGTTCTTGCTCTGGAAAACAAAAGCGGAATGCTCACAGTCTCACTAGGCACATCAACCCATTCCGATTGTCCTTCTTCTCGAATTTCCATCGGATACTTTCCAAGATTTGATACCAAATAGAAGGGTTGGAATGTGACGATTTTTGTCAAACCAGATTGGCACAATTTGATGTCGACAGTGAGCTAAAAAAAAACATGAAATGACTAGAAATTTTTTGATTTTTATTATACTCACATCAAAATCATGTTTCGAACCTTTGCAAGTGATTCTCGCCGCATTTCCAACCGTATCCAACGGGAATTCTTCCGACCATTCCGATTCCTCTTCAATCTTCACACGAGCCTAAACAGATATTCTTATTTGTTTTCCATGGAACCAGATATCCAAATCCAATCCCCAATCAACCAACCTTCTTCTTTTTCGCCAAATCCGTCGCCGGGAACGGCAAAATAATCGGATTATCATCAACGCGATGAAGTACGGCCGCATCGTTCTGAATATGAATATAATTTCGAGTGACAAAACATTACCGTGCTCTCTTGTGTAGGCCATGCTCAAAAAGAAGAAGAAGAGAACAGAGAGAAAAATAAATGCTACGGGCGACGCACCTCTTCCGTTGAGACGAGCGACTTCTTTCCACAGGGTACACAACCGCGCGCAGTATTCGTCAACATATTTCCGCTGCTTTCCTATTTTTTGGAAAAAAAAGTATAAATCATTGGGTGGGTTGAAAATGAATTATGAAAATCAAAACGGGGTAATAAAGATAAACACAGGATTAACATTTTGACCAATAACGAACTACAGGAGAGATTTGGAATGAGAATTTGAATTTTAAGGAGAATCTTCACCCTGGTTAGGACTTTAAAAATATGTCAATGATAAATATCCCTGTTTAAAGAATGAAGGAGCATTTTTAGAGGTCCCAAGCTAGAGCTCAGAAAATAGAATTTCCCCAAGCACAACACAAAACTAAGCAAGGATAAAAATACTCACCACATGTCTCAAAGTTTTCGATGTATTGTTAACCAACCAGAATGGAGCATACAAATAACACTTTTGTGTTCCATACTCACTCGTCCAATGAAGTCCAAGAAGCTGTAAACCAAAAAGTAATAATATAACATGTATTTTGAGAAATTTATATACCAATTCATCCGATCCTGATTCAGTATTCAACGCCACAACCTCCAAATCTTTCTTCTCCTCCGGAATCGGCATGTCCAACACGAATTTCTCGCCAAGATGCTCAACCGACAATTTGACAGTACTTCCGGCAACAACATTCAACAATGTCGATGTTCCCGCTTCGAGAACTTTCTCTTCTGGTTGAACCAATTGAACTTTCATTGGCAAGATGTTATGGAATTCGAGTGGTGGGTAGAGGTGAACATGGTAGACACTAGTATAATTGTCAGCACCATCCAGAACTTTCTCCTCATGAACAACGCTGTCAATGTAGATTCCCTTGAATGTTCCATCCGTCGAATCGGCGTCACATCGGACAGCTTGTCGTTTATTGTGCTCGAATCCGTGCCAGCAGAGGGATTCAAATGAAACTTCATATCTGAAATCAATTTTAGGTAAAAGATATTCTAAAATTTAAAAACTCACTGATCATCAACAGGTTTCAAGAAAATATCACCAGATGGCGAGAAGAGCAATGGCACCGCCAATGGAATCGTCTCATTCGGCTCAACAGTTCCAAACAGGTCAAGAGTCGTGTCACGTTTCGAGTACAATTCAACCGAATACGATAAATGATTGGTGACTTTGACGTGTGAGTTGAGTGTCACAAGACGTCGATTATTCTCAATCGTCGTTTCGGCGACCAATAACCATTTGTGTCCTCCATCGCTGACTTTTGGCAAATGAATGATTCGCTTTTCAGCTCGTCCAATTTTGGTTTCGCGCACAGTGCCGGCAAGTTCGAATTTGAGCTCACCAGTGACTTCTTCTTGTTCAATAGCGAGTCGCTGATTCTAAAAGAGAAGACAATTATTTGAATTGCACACAAATTCTAAAAAATTTCGTACCTCATTGTGCTCAATAGCCTCATTCTTCAAATAGACATCAACAAACGCGCCATGCGTCGCATCAACCGGCTCCCCATTCTCGCTAACTTTCACCGAATCCGTATCCAACACTTTGACAGCGATTCCCGACTCGTTGAGCACAACAAACGGCGAAATTCCGGGCAAATGTCTAGTTTGCGTTGGTGTGATCTTTTTGGCGGCGCTGGCGAAAACTTCGGAAAGTTTGTTGAGAAGTGTGAGGAGTGATTTGGTGACAGTGACATTGAGCATTTTGTCAGCTTCGATTTTAACCTCTGTTAATGGCGAAGTGTCACTAGAATCCTGCTTATTTCTCGACTTCATCGTCATTGTCAATTTCCATCGTTCAAATTCGCCACTCTCATTTTCAACCGGCTCAATAATCGGCTCCCAAACACTAACAGCCTCGTTATAATACGACATTTGCACCGACACATCCGACGAAACTCTCATCGCAGACGACCAATCATGCGCTTCCGCATTGATCAACATATCCATGAAGATAAGCGGCACCGGAATCGCACCTGTTCCAGCCTCCAAAGTGAAGGTGAATCGTTCGAAGTCCACTTTAGCCGTCTCTTTTCCAATCATCGATTCACTCGAAGACCATGAAGCACTGGGCGCTTCGGCATCTTCTTCTTCGATAGCTTCTTGTGCCACCGGTGCGGAGAAGAACCAGTATTTGCGATGATCTATCGGTTTGGCATCGAAATAATTTGGCCATTTTTTCAACTTGAACGTCTTGATTGACTTGGATTCTGATTCAACTGCACTACTTTTCGCGAATTCCGCTGAAACCGCTGACAATAATCTGATGATCGATGGCGACATTTTCACATCCATCGCTCCCATTTTCAAAACCGCATCCGTCGTCTTCTTCTCACTATTCATATTGACAATCGCTTGAATTGTGACTGGTGACAAAACCTCGTAAGTGACCTCATTTCTTCGATTCATCGCATAGAACGAGCTGAAAATCGCCAAATTCTCAACAGCCACATTCATCTTCGTGTCTTTTGTCTTCTCATTCGGATGCGAAGCAGCGGTGACGTTGAACGAGAGAATGAGTGCTTGCGTGGATTCTGGATGCATCGAATCCTCAACGAGAATCACTTCAACACCTTGCATATCACAATCGATGGCGATTGTTCCTGGTGGAGCCGGTGGTCCGGCAGAAGCAGATCCTTCGGTTTTTGTCGCCGCAGCTTTTGTGGCTATAAATATCATCATGAATTAATCAATATTACCGATTTTTGGGTGTATCTCTTTACTACTCAAAACATGAAAATTTTCAATTTTACTCTTATCATCAAGTTTTTTCATATTAAAACTAATATTTAGAGTTCTTGGTTTTGTATGATAATCTAATTCTGATAGCAAAAAGCCTAAATTTCGATGATGTTGATATTTTTGCCAACTTCTATAGATTTTCTCTGATCTAAAAAATATTTATACATATTTCGAATCCTGGGGAGATTGACCATGAATCAGAAAAAAAACCGAGACTAGTCTCAACGTCAGATTTCAATGAGAAGAATCTAATTACCTGGAATCGCAACCGCATCCTTCTCCAATTGTTCTTCCGATGGTGGTACCGCAAAGAACCTCGTAAGACATCCCAAAAATTCCGGACAAAGACAGATAAAGAACGCCGTCATTTTGAGTCGAACTTGCTTATTCGCCTTCGCATCCTGATTGAAGTTCATATCCAAGAATCTCTCGTCTTTCGATCCTTTCTTATCCATCAATTTCGAAATCTTGGTCTTTCCTTTTCTTTCATCATCCATTGTAAAGGCATCCAACGACATCGCGAATACAATCGCATTATCTTCCGCGATTTTTCCCGACATTTTCACATTATTCAATCGAAGCGCGGCGAATGCGTGATGCTCATTTCGCACACCATTCTCCGCTTCTCCTTCATACAAAACCGCTGCTATTTTGTCCAAAACAAACTGGAAAACAATTCTCGTATGCGGTTTCTCAATCACCGGGGGTCCTGCATTCGCCTCTCGATCCTTCTTCTCCTTCTCTTTTGTGGATTGCGCAGTGGTGACGGTGGCCGATTCGGAAGCTTGCGCTGGTGGTGGAGGTGGTGGTGGGGTGACGGCCAAGTCTTGACCTTCCGCCAAATTTCCGGACAGAGTTTGCATCAATGTTTTGTAGTCAACGTCCGACATTTCGGCTTCGATCGAGTTGAGATGAGCGTCAACGACGATTTCAGGCACTTGTTTGACAGTGGAGAATGTCAAATTTCTAGAAAAGAGAAAAGATATTGATTAAAAAATTGGGTTGAAGTTTACCTTTGAAGGGCGAGCGAGAAGGAAAGAGGCTTCAAAATCAAGCAAGTCGATGCAACAGCAGAGACATCCTCATTCATAATTCCACTGAAAATAAGATTGTAATTTCCTACAAATAAAGGGACACGGGTTTGGAGATTCAGATTAATATGAAATACAGATTCTACTCACATTCCAAAAGTGATATCCGTCATCTTAATATCCATTCGATCAAGAACCGCTTTCGGATGTTGCGCATCTCCTCGAATATCATTCTTCACTGCCAATCTACCCAAATGTAGCACAATAACATCACGACTCGTCGACAATCTCGGAACAACAATGAATGGAGCTTCGAGGAGCACATCCAACTGAATTCTCGGCGGTGATTGCTCCATAATTTGTTTGACATTTTGCGCAGCTTCTGCGGCTTTTTCAGCAGCTGCTGCCTGCGCGGCTTGCGCAGCTCGAACCGCCTCATTTTGGAATGGCGCAATCCATGCCATCAATCTGGCGAGCCACAAGTTCAAGAAGACAAATCTCATCTGGGCCAATTTCATCTTAACAACCATGTCAACATCAGAAGATTTCATCAATTTTCGTTGCTCATCCGTTCGTTGATGTTGAACAAAATCGAATCGGAGCATATCTTCGTTTCCAGTAACCGACAAAAGTTTTCTGTAGACCGCATCAGGAGTGCAATCTTCCATTGAAATAGCTTGGAGTGTAGCAACAACTTCCATTGCTTTTTCAGTCATTTTGACGTTGGCATTGATCTGAAAATAAATTCATATATTTTGGTAACTATATCTAATCTAATCCCATTGTTTTAAAGATTCTCAAAATTACAATAGGTACGGAAATTTTCATGTTTAGGTGCATTTCTTACATCATTACTCATAAATTTCAACTGGAAAAATACAAAAATTGTATTTTTCAAACGTTTTCAGCTTTTTAGGATCATTTTTTTGGTCAAAGTTCTACATGTTACTCTGAAAAAAAACCTACGTGTTCAATAGCCAATTTGGTCTCCAACTGCTTTTCGGTTCCAATCAACAATCCCAAACTTCCAAACTTCGCCTTAATTCGTTGTTTGATATTTCTCGACGTATCCTCTTCTTTCTCAGCCGCCTCCAATTTCGAAACAGTCTTCTTTCTGACGCGTTTCTCATTCGTTTTCGTCGTCGCCAACGATGCCACCGAAAGTACACTTTCACTCAACTTTTTGCTGAGTTTTCGAGCCGTTTCTTCGACTTTCTCCTCTTTTGGAGTATCCTTTTGCAATTCGTTCAATTGAGTTTGCAAATCTTCACCGAATCTTTTCAACTCCAAGACACCTTCCTGATGCAAAGAAACACTGAGTCTAGTGAAATTGAAGTCAATCGCTTGTTCAGTCAACGCGTATTCAGTGGCAAAGAACGGAGATTCTGGATTAGCTTGGACGAATTTCAACGTCATCAAAGCACCTTCTTGTTCATCATTGTCGATGAGGTACAAATGTTGTCGTCGGGAATCTAACGATTTGAATTCCGGCATAGAAACACGAATCGATCCGAGCTGAAGGATTAAATAATAAAATCAGTATTTTAAAAGGTTATCTCTCACCTCCGCAGTTACAACCATGTCAAAAGTTCTCATTTGCAATTTGCAAGCCATTTTCAAAATGGAAACATCGCAGAACACCAAATTCTCTCGATAAACCACAACTCCGATCTGATTCAATCGCAAATCAAGCTCAATTTGAACTTGTTGCTCACTCGTCTTCTTTTTATCCTTATTCTCCTCTTCTTTTTGTGTCATATCCTCTTCCATCTCTTCCGCCTCCATAATTGTTCTCATCTTTGCGCGGTCCTTAATTTTTGCGACTGGAACAACTTCCAACTCTTTTTCGGCTTCTGTTTTCTCATCGGGTTTCGGTGTCGGAATCGATAGTCCCAATTTCATCAATCCAATCAGTCTGGTATCCGAAATACCGATAACAATGTCGGGAAGATCCCCAATTACTCGCATTTTTGCCAATCTCAAGTCGTCGATAGAACTTTTGTGGATTTGAATGTCCAATCCGGTCGGTTTGAGAACATGTAGAGGCGATTCCTTTTCGAACACACATTTTTCAGCGCTCTCAACATTGTCGGCGAACGCGATAACTACATTGCTCAACTTCACGTGGAATCGATCATAGGCTTTTTCCATCAAAGCACCCAACTTGTCCTTTCCTTCGGTGTTCTGGAAACAAAAAATTTAGATTGAAAAATTCTCCAAGAGCTAGACGGGTTAACAGGCAACATTCTGAAAACAAAACTGTCTGTCTAAATCATACAGAAAATCGAGATGTGTCTGAAAACTACGTTTGACTAAAAAATTATAGCAAATTCTATAGATATAAAAAATCTGACTTCTCTTTTTGTTGTCTGAAGGCTTCATTTAATAGATTTTCAGCTATGAAAATTGAATAAAAATTATTTTATTTTCTACTTTCAGTCGATCCAGAAGCTGGAAAAAGTCCTTTCAGCCTTGCTCGGACTGGAAATATTTTAGCTTTTTTCGAAGTCATATTAGAAGTGCGATATTTCATTTATCTACGCATTTTTTTTATTCAATTTGGAGTTTTGAAGAAAAAATGTTCTTCGTTCGATTTCTCAGTTTAGGTCCATTTTCGAGGAAAAAACTCACAACAGTCGATGTATCAATAGTAACAACCGATAACAATCCCATGTCAGCCAACAATGTCGGTTTTTGCGCATTATACGTTCCACCTTCCGAAATATACACTCGCGCTGGTTGAATTTGCACATCCAACACCAATTTCGATCGATGTTCAACAGCGTGCGCCAATCCGGTGACCGATCGCGCCTTCACTTCTTCATACCGTGACATCGCCAACGCTGTCAATTGATTGAGACGAACCGACTCGGGCGGTTTGAACACATCGATCGCATTGTTGATGGCCGGCGCCTGATATTTCACATTAATCGGAGCGATCGCCAATTTCACCAATTGATCATAGTCTCCTTTGAGTGGATTGGTGTCGAGGAGGAATGACATCCATGGCATTGACGGATCGCGGACGCGTATAACTTCCGATCCACATCCATCCATGCGAAGTTGTTGAATCGACGACTCGACGCTGAAAAATCGGATTCACGAGGATTGAACATTATGAGCATGTTTTCTTACTGCATAGCACCAGCACTTGGCCGTTGCTCAACATTGGCCTTGATTTGGAGCAATTGCATTGAGACAGCTCCATCGACAACAATCGCAACTTGACCCAATTTGAATTCAAACTTGTTTTCAACGAATTCTTTCGGGTAGTTTGTCGGCGGAATGTTCTCCTGAAAGAATTATGAAACTCTGTTTTATATAATTAAAATATTTGACCAGAATCCTGTTTAATAAACGTTTCGAAGACTACTGAAGATAAAAATGGAAATTTCAGATTGTTTTCGGATTCTACTTCTATATAACAGGTGACAGTATTTCAAGAATCCTCATTTTTCAATTAGGTACCATCTCTTACAATTAGACGTAATTTATGATTTCGTAAATGTTTTTATCCTTCTAACCTGATAGTCAATCGCTTCAAAAAGTTTCGCCTTCTCCTCTTGCGTCATCGCCGCTTGGAATTGCGATCCAATATCTTTTCCGTCCTTCTTCTTATTCGCCGCTCCATCAGCCGGTGGTGCCGGTCCTCCTCCGCCTCCGAACCAACTCTTTCCCCAAGCAACCCATCCATGTGGTTTATCCTCTTGTCGTGTCAATCCTTGCCGATCAATATCGAGTTCAGCTTGTTGTCTGGCCACATTGACATTGAACACATCCAACGTCTTCTCGGCCTCTTTGATAACCTTGTCCACCTCGGCTCCCGGACTCGCTTCCGTCTGATGTTTAACCCACGCCGCTTGATACTTTCTGACCAGCTCCCGATGTTTACGCATTCGCTCCCATGACCAATTATGACGTCGTCGTCGAACCTTTTCCTCAAGAATCGAAGTGTACGCAAACTTCCACCATGTTTTGTAGTGTCCATGAAACTCGTTCAAATTCGGGCGATACTTCAAATACTGACTAGCCGCATTGAATCGCTCCTGAGCTTCGAGGAACAGCAAAATGTCTTGATATTGAAATTTGCCAATTGCCAGTGCGAGGGCTTGCATATCAACACCAAGATCGATTTTGGGAATAGTCCAATTACTTCCATCAGTTTCTGGCTTTTGATTGAGCTTCAATTTAGCCTCCATTTGGATCGGTTCGAGAACTGAAAATGGAGTTCTTACAAATTTAAAATTTTATAACAGCTGATAGAATAAATCAAGGGAGATAATTTGACTTATACACTAACAGTGAATCCGAACCTTGAAAAGATTGTACATACGTTTCAAGAAGTGTTTTAAAACATTTATTCATCACTATGAAAGAGCACATTTTTCAAGATATAACTCTCGAATAATTTTTTAACGAAAAGTCTAGTTTTCGAGAAAAATGTTCAAAGTTAGAAATTCGGAAAAAAATTTCAACGTATACATAGAAAGTTTCCAAATTTCTTTTTTGAAATAAAAATTTCTCGAAAACTAGGCTTTTCGGTAAAAAAAATCCTGAGGTTTTTACCGAAAAAAATGCTCTTTAATTTAAGAGCAACTTCTGGGATTTGATTTGACTTATACACTATCCGTAAATCCGAACCTTGAAAAGAGGTTTCAAGAAGTGGTTTAAAACATTCGCTCATCACTATGCATGATCACAGTGATGATGGATGGTGGGGTACGGGGAGTTGGCAAGTTGTTTTTAAAAGAAAGAGCAAATTTTTCAATATATAACCGTCGAAGAATTTTTGAGCGAAAAGTCTAGTTTTCGAGAAAAAAATGTTCAAAATTAGAAATTCGGAAAGTTTTAACGTATACATAGAAAGTTTCCACATTTTTTTTTTGGTTTTCACCGAAAAAAAAAGAGGTTTTTACCGAAAAAAAATGCTCTTTAATTCAAGAGCAACTTCTGGGTTATAATTTGAATTATACACTATCAGTAAAACCAGACTTTGAAAATATTAAAAATACGTTTCAAGAAGTTCGCGTTCATCACTATGTATGATCACAATGCGAAAGGGTACTCCTCAACCTTAAAACAAGATAAGGTTAGTTTTTGGGATAGTTTTAACAACAATTTTTCAAATATGATAATTTTTTGAGTTGGAAGTAATTTGAATAAATTTGTGAAAGAGTATCGATACAGATTTCAGTCCCAAATTTTCTTGAATTCCAATGTTTACATTGATTTTCAATAGTATTAGCAAAAAAAAATTCAGAAAACTTCTATAAAACTCACTATACTTATACCCGATCGGTCGATTCTTTCCATTATGAATCGTTTCTTGCAACTTCTTTCGAATCTTCTCCTTATCCGTATAATCGGAAATGAAATCAGTTCCCGAATTCCAATAAACTGCCAAATTTTGAAGAGACACCAACTTGTAGATAACCTTCACAACGTCTTTATGAATCGTCTCCTTCCAATTCTCATCAGTTGTTTTGAAATACAACTTTTCGAGGGTGACTCCCATTGCAAACGGGCGATGGCGATTGGTGTATTTGTCTTCGAATCTGACATGAATGTTGGAAACAGAGACCTGAAACTCGTTTATTTCCACAACTATATAGGGAATCTATTTTCTATACCTGCAAGTTTTTGATGATCTGTGTCACCATCTTCTCGGCGAACGTATCCGCTTGTGGATCTTTTGGCTTTCGTCGCTCTTTTCGCGCCTCTTCGAGTCTGGCGAGTGTCTTCTGCTTGATTTCCTGCAGATTCTTCATCGCCTTCTCCTCATTGTAGACGACGCCTTTGTTGGGGACGACGATGAGGTTCAAACCGTCGATGGTCGCAATCACAGGTTCGTTGTAGAGGTTTTTCCATGGGATTTTGAGTACCAGTGACGAGAGATAACCGTATTTTAGTTTGATCGGAAGGTCAAAGTCGTCGAGAGCAGTCTCTTTGACTTGAAGATTGTCGAGCTTGACATCTCCTGAAAAAAAGATTAATTTACGCTGTTTTTTCATCGAAAGAATATACAGTGCTGTACAAAATGATACGATCAACATGAAAAATCACGAAAAAAAGTTTTTCCGAGTTTTTCAGATATTGATTTTTCATGATAAAAGACGCTTTCAGCTATTGACTTTTATTGGTCCTAAAGCAAAAACAAATCAAAAATGATCAACGGCAAATTTTCAAATTTTTCAAAAATCGAGTTTTTTCCAATCCACAAAATGATACGATCAGCTAACTTTTTTCGTTTTTTCTCTTCGTTTTTCACTAATTTTTTTGCCCAAAGTATCAAATTTAGCGAATTCAGTAATTTTTCATGACATGTCTCGTGGAAAACCACTTTCTGACTACGAAAAAGGTCGAATTGACCTCAAAATGGCTCAGGGACTCTCACAGCGTCAGTTTTTGCGTGGCATGAATCCATTCTTCGTGGTTATTGATAGATTTGCTTCCAATTCACTTGCTCATGGAATAAGAAAAGTCAAAAAGTCATCCGAGCTTCATTTCAGGTCAAAACAGGCGATAAATCGTTTAACGAGCTTCAAATTATCTCGTGACATGCTCGAAAATTGAGAGGTAGCTCTGATCGGGAGCATCAGAGGAGATTATCCGGAGAGTTCCGAGGAAAACAAATTTCCGCAAGCACTGTGCAATGCGCGAATTACCCTCCATGAGCTTGCAACATCGAGAAAACCGAGTTTTATTCGACAAGGGAAGTCTGAAGATCTACTGGATGCAAAAGAGGGTTACGGTAGCTTACTGTGGACCAACTTTTGGCCTCAGGTCGTTTTTTCGTACAAGAAAATGTTCAACTGTGTCGGTCCAGGTGGATATCAAACGACTTATTGATACACAGTCCCTGAGCCATTTTGAGGTCAATTCGACCTTTTTCGTAGTCAGAAAGTGGTTTTCCACGAGACATGTCATGAAAAATTACTGAATTCGCTAAATTTGATACTTTGGGCAAAAAAATTAGTGAAAAACGAAGAGAAAAAACGAAAAAAGTTAGCTGATCGTATCATTTTGTGGATTGGAAAAAACTCGATTTTTGAAAAATTTGAAAATTTGCCGTTGATCATTTTTGATTTGTTTTTGCTTTAGGACCAATAAAAGTCAATAGCTGAAAGCGTCTTTTATCATGAAAAATCAATATCTGAAAAACTCGGAAAAACTTTTTTTCGTGATTTTTCATGTTGATCGTATCACAAAGCTCAAAAAACTCAGTACTTGAAAAAATGAACCAGTAGAGGACATTCCAGGGTTCATTTTATGGAGAAATATCAAGTTTTTTGCATTTTCAGATTATTTTGAGATGTAATTTCAGTGAATGCACACTTTTGAATGCCGATTTTGATGAGAAGTAATTGGCTTATCATTTTCAGTTTCCATAAAAAATAATTTTTGACAAAAATTGCCTTTTAAAATATTTTCACCGATTTTTTTTCAAATCGAAAAAAGCTTATTCATATAAAAAAACGAGGATATATACACATTCCAGGGTTAGTTTTAGAAATAAATTTCTGCATTTTCAGACTATTTTGTGATATACTATCTGAAATTTCAGGAAAGATACATTTTTGAATATCGATGTCCAGATGTTTTGCATTTTGAGATCATTTCGAAGGCTATTATCATTTTTTTTTGTTAATGTTGTCCGGATTTTTTTTCGAAATGTTTATCAGGTGAGAAAACGTATTAAAGTGGTTTTTTTAAGTTCCAACTTTTTTAAGAAGTTCAATTTTTTAGAAAGTTCAATTTCATGCATATAGGTTAGTATTTGGCGAAAATTGCACTTAAAAACTCTTCTCCAAGAAGACATCACCAACCTCCCCAGATTCCAATATTCAATTGAGACGAGTCCAAATTATCGACAAAATCTCCTAAAAATCTATTGAGAAGATCAGCGACCAACGATTCAAATACCATGTCTGAAAAAAGGACAACTTTGATGTTCAGTGATCAAATGAAAAAAAAAGAACAACAAATATGACTAAGCGAGGCAATAAAAAATTGGGGAAAATGTTTGCGGTTCAACATCAAATTAATTGTATCGATTTCTTTTCAACGATTGATTTGGAGAAGAGAAGGACCGTGAGAATAAGCACATCAAATTTGGTTGATTCGATTTGTGTTTTTTTTTGTTTCGAGAATCTTATCAAATAAACAGTTTATTTTTAATGTGAAGGAATTCCGTTTGTTTACTTAAACTAAGTTTTACAATTAAAATAGGAGTTCAAAGGCTTTTGAAGGAATACATTTTGTTGAATTAATATTTTGTATGATTCATGAATAGACAAAACATACGGAAATACAACACAACAAAAACAAATAATACGATGTTTTTGAAGGAATCGATGATAATAAACGAGGAAATGGGAGTTTCTTAGTGACTTCCAGAATCAAAACGTTTTTTCAGCCACGAAATATTTTCAGAGTCAGTAAAATTCCATAGAATCCGATGCTGATATTTAATATGGCACAGAACAAAAAAATCACTGTTCTAGGCGATTCGGTGCACAATTCGCTAAATTTTATGTATTTTCTAGTCATCTTGTGTTTCGTAGCGATAAAAACTCTCGATTTTCAGAAAAATCAGTAAATCTCACAGTCTTGTCAGTCTGAAATTGAAAATCTTTCCATTCGCAGAATTTTACTCTTATTTTTAAGCTCCACATGAATTTTCTTATCGCATCTTACGCTTTTTCAGCTTCTAGAGTGACATTAGAAAAAAACCAAATCAATTTCACGCTCTGAAAAAGTCTGAAAACCACTTTTATGTTCGAAAGGCTCTGATTTTAAAGAGAAACATCATGCAATATGAAAAATGCATTTATGTTTAGCATCCATTCGAGAGTATTTTCGAGAATCGAACAATGAATTTTTTTGACCACCAATAAATTTAAGCTCGTAATCAGAGCTGTTCGTTTATTAAATTCTGAAATCACGACATTTGTGAAATCAAGACCGATTTCAGATTCTGAAGATGTCTGAGAGTGCATTTTATTTTCCTAAATTACTAAAAATCTGATAGAACTCTTGATATTTGTTCGGAAAATTGAGATTCTACAAATCAAGTCGTATTTCATAGTATAGTTGATATTTTCGGACAACCAAATGATGAAACTTAGCCTGAAATTTTGACACATTTTGCTAATCTCAAGTCTTGAAGTTAAAATTTGAGCTGTTCTCGTAGAAAAGTCGAGTTCAGACTCTGTGAAAATGCACTTTATACTAGAAAATTCTCAAAATTTGTTGGAATTAATAGAAATCATGTTTGACTTCTTTTCATAAAATCGTTTATAGTATAATAGATGTTTTCCAAGAATAGAGTGATAAAAATCAGCTTCAAGTTTTGTCACATTAAACCAATCTCAAGTTTTTGTAACAGTTCGAAAAAAATTTCAGCCGTTTCCGGTGAATTAGAGATTCTTGTTTCTTTCAGAGAAAAGTACCATTTTTCTCAACACCGATGTCTAAAAATGGATCTAGTATTCTGTAAAACCGATTAAAACATCCAGTCTAACTCTAAAATCAAAATATTTGGTTATAAATATAATACCTAGACTAATTGTAAAGTAAACAACATTGATTACATTTTCAAAACTATCATTTCACTGAGCACAATTCAAAAAAAAACCTCCAAAAACAACACAATTTTCAGCACATAGAATAGTCAATAGAGAGTGGCTATAGAACACGTAAACAAGAAAAAGTATAGCAAAAAATAAAAAGCCAACCGGAGAACGAATGAAAAACAAAAGTCTTGATCGAGTTATATATGATACTGAAATGAAAATGTTAATTGGCTCTTCTCATGGTTGAATTTTCGATGCAAAGAAAAAAGGAAAAAGTATGGCAAAATCACCCAAAACAAAACAAAATATTGTTTTTTTTTGTTGGTTTGTTCAAATTCAAATGTTTGTGGGCGCCAGGCCAGGCAGAGACGCAGTGAAGGCGCTGAGAGACGCAGAGAAATGTGTATTTTGTTGTTTACTTCAGCTGGCAGGCAGGCCGGACGGCCAAATGAACTGAATGCAAGTGTCTATTTTTCAGCTTTAAAGAAAAAAATATTGTTATTATTAATGAATATATATTTGGCTGGTGGATTTGTCTCAAAAACTGGAAAAATTTCAAATTTTTAGCAGAGAAAATGAAAATTTATCGTTTTGTTTTGAAATGTCGGAGGATTTTTAAAAGTTCAATTTATTTATCGATTTTCAAACAAAAAACACGAAGTTGAAATGAAGGTCAGACCTGTTTACGACTCAACTAGACTCACGAAAAGGTTATTTTCTATCAAAAAAAACGGCAGTGGAAATGTAAACAATTTAGTGAAAGATCAAGAGCAACATATGTTCCAATATTTTTCGTGCTTCAAACAAAAAAAGGGTTATCCGTCATTTATGAGAGGTTTTTAGTGTTTTACTTCAAAAATGTATGACACTTCTTATTTTTTTGGTCCCTTTTTCGGCAACTTGATGACTAATAGAATCCGAACATCGTTTTTGTCTCCACGACAACGTCAGCACAATGAAACATTCGACTTGAGCAACGAAAATCGAAAAAAACAAAAAAAAAAAAGAAAAGAAAGAAAATAAAAAATTTCAAAAAAGTTCCTCGCACATTAAATTCTACGCAAACTTGCACGCTTTAAAATTAGCGGAAGTCTGAAAACGCATTTTTTTTTTTTCGTAAGGCAGCAATTTTTTCTCCTCCTCACCATCATCATTATTACTTTTTGCTCAACAATGCGTGGATCCGTTTCCAAGCACCAAATGTATGTCTCCTCCCCCATTTTTTCTCCATTTTGTGCACCAAAGTTTTTTTTTTGGCTCTCGTAGTCGTCCGAGTTATGAACGACGAAACAACTATCGAAAAATGTATTTGTCAAATTTGTCAATGCGGGTGAGCGGAAATAAATATTTTTAAATAGTATTAAGTTAAATTTTTAAATTTTTTTCTTTGAAGACGGCACAAATGTGACCACGTTGATGCAGATTTTGGGATTGGTGATGGTATTGAAGAGAATCAAACCGAATACGGGAAGCAGTTCCCAGCAAAACAAGCGCCAAGGTAATATTTTAAAAGCTCACTAGCCAAAAACAAGTTAAATAACTTGAAAGAATAAGCCTGGCGCCGCAACAAGCAGGCGTGGCGCAGTCAGGTGAGCGTTCGACCGCGGACTCATTGAGACAACCGCGGCCGAGTTCGATTCCCCATCCTTGCGAAATTATTTTTTCTTCTTCTTCTTATACAGAGAAAAATCATTCCGCTCCCTTCACGACAATCTCAACAATTCGGGCGGCGACTTTGACGCCACCACAATATCTCGTCAAGACTTCGGGGTGAAGAAAGTGGCGCGAAACCAACCGTTCAAATTCGTCGCCTCGAATCTCGACTCCCCTGGAGCCGAATTCTACGGAAATACCACGAATAAATCGGATTTTCAAGGACGATTAGGGACATCGCGGCCGAATTTGCTGAAACCCAATCAAACTGGGATACAGAATGGTGGCGATTTTGATGGTGTGACGACGATGAGGAATGATTATGGCGAATTGGCGAATGTAAATGAGAGGGAGGGTGGTGTACTGTGGCTAGGAAAATGTCTGTCGTAAGATGTAGTGATTCATTTTGTGAATTTTCGGGGGCGAAAGTTGAAAAATTTTATGCGATGTCCAAAGCTGAAAAAAATACAAAAAATCACGAATAAAAATCGTTTAAAGTTCAAGTCCAACTCTCTCTGTTTCACACGCTATTTCGAGAGTACTGTCAAAGGTCTCGACGCGAAGGAACGAAATAGTGTGTGAAACAGAGAGGGTGCTTTGAACGATTTTTTTCAATTTTTTTCGTGGTTTTTTTCAGCTTTGGACATCGCAGTAGATTTCCAGGTAATTTGAAAAGTAAATAATTGACACGTGGATTTTGAAAATTGGAAAATTGATACGTGGGTTTGAAAAATTCAAAAAATGAGCTGCGGATTTTTAAATTTTGAAAATTGACACAAAAATTATCACATAAATTTTAAAAATTCAAAAATTGACACGTAAATTTAAAAAATGGCACGTGGATTTTGAAAAATTGACAGGTCGATTATTAAAATTCAGAAATGGCATTTGAAAACTCGAAAACTACCAACGTGGAATTTTGAATTTAACACGTTGAATTTGAGAATTCAAAATTGACACGTGGATTTAAAAAACTCAAAAAATGAGCTGCGGATTTTTAAATTTTGAAATTGTAAATGTGGCTTTTGAAAATTCAAAAATTCACACCTGAAATTTCAAACTGAAACGTGGAATTTTGAAATTCAAAAATTGACACGTAAAGTTTCAACATTTAAAAACTGACACGTGGAATTTGAAAACTCATATTATCTAGGTAGTTTTAAATTTGGAATTCGAAAAATCTGAAATTTGACACGTGGATTTTGAAAATTGACAGGTCGATTTTTAAAATGATTTTTAAAATTTTAAAAAGTACCCCATAAGTTTAAAAAATTTAAACATGAGATGTGGAATTTGAAAATTCAAAAATTCACACCTGAAATTTCAAAGTGAAACGTGAAAGTAGACAATTCGAAAACTAACATGCGAAATTTCGAAATTCAATTTTTGACAGGTGGATCTTGAAAAAAAAAAGATCACAATTTTTGCAGTTTAAAATTGTTTTTAATATTTCAAAACTACATTTGTATTTTTTTTTCAGGTCCCTAGAAATGGTATAATCAAGGCTCCCAATGATAGTCAAATTTTCTCCGGACCATTTCAAGCAACTACAACAAATCGAGCAGACTATGAGCCAAAACAGGTATCTGTTTTGGAACCTACATATCACCAAAAACTATTTTCAGACCGACAGAAATGCTCCATTCCGCGCACCAAACGAGGCTCAAATCTTCTCGGGTCCCTTCCAATCAACCACCACAAATCGAGCAGATTATGATAAGAAAGAGCAGACTGGGGGTCGGCCCCAGATTGCTGTGGCTCGATATGACTCACAAATCGTGCCGAGCTCCTCGCCATTCCAGGCACAATCCACGAATCACGCGGATTTTGTGCAAAAACAGGGGGAGAGACAGTTGAGAACTAGGCCGAGGTCGACCAATCTTTTGGCGGGGGATGGCAATTTTGGGGGGCAGACTGTGATGCAGGGCGATTATCAACACAAACCGCATGTTAGGTAGGTGGAAGGCTTTCTCTAACGCAGAAAAAGTACAGTACCAATTCAAAGGAGCATGCTGATCTTTTGCAAATTTTTACAACAAATCAGCATGTTCCTTTAAATTGATACAGTACTTTTTTTCAGAGTGGTCAATGTGAAACCAGCCACCCAAGAGAACACCATCTATGCACCATTCGACGCCAATACAACATATCAAGATGGATTCCAACCTAAGAATGGTAGGCTTCTGAATCCTTCTTCTGAATACTTCTTCTGAATCCTTCTTCGGAATCTTTCTTCTGAATCTTTCTTCTGAATTCTTCTTCTGAATCCTTCTTCTGAAACCTTCTTCTGAATCCTTCTTCTGAATATTTCTTCTGAATCCTTCTTCTGAATACTTCTTCTGAATCCTTCATCTGAATCCTTCTTCTGAATCCTTCTTCTGAATCCTTCTTCTGAATTCTTCTTCTGAATCCTTCTTCTGAATACTTCTTCTGAATCCTTCTTCGGAATCTTTCTTCTGAATCTTTCTTCTGAATTCTTCTTCTGAATCCTTCTTCTGAAACCTTCTTCTGAATCCTTCTTCTGAATATTTCTTCTGAATCCTTCTTCTGAATACTTCTTCTGAATCCTTCATCTGAATCCTTCTTCTGAATCCTTCTTCTGAATCCTTCTTCTGAATATTTCTTCTGAATCCTTCTTCTGAATCCTTCTTCTGAATCCTTCTTCTGAATCTTTCTTTTGAATCCTTCTTCTGAATCCTTCTTCTGAATCTTCTTTTAATTTCAGCCGAGAAGCCAACAATTCAAAGAATCAAAGATGAATTGAATGGAATTGGGAATAGTGGCGAATTCTATGGACAATCGACCCAGAAAATGGACTTCACCGAGAAACATGTGGATATTTGTCCGGCTGAGAAGGTTTTGACAAGAAGGTGAGGGTCCTTCTGAATCCTGAGCTCTTTTATGAGCTCTGGAGCACTTTGATCATACCTTTGAGCATAACTGTGCAAAATATGGAGCCAAACGGAGCATTTTGAGCCGAGTTATGTCGATTCATTATTTCCAGAGACCGATCGTTCGAATTCAAACGCAATGTAAACGGTCACCGATTCTACGAGCAAAAAGTCACCCATGGACAGTATCAACCTAATCGCCTTGTACCAGTAGCCTAACAAGCTTAACATTTAGGTTTACTTATTTATTTCTATGTATGCCGATATGTTTTTATTTACATTCTTTTTTCTGTGTGTTTTCTTTCCAAAAATCAACTTCCGTATGTTATTTACCAAGCTTACTGATAAGAAAACAACATTCATTTCGTGGTAAATATTTTATCACTTATGTTAGTCATAGTATAGGAACGAACTTTAACAAAATTGCTCGATGATAAATTATTTTTCAAAAAAAAAAATAAAAATAAAAATTCCGACGGCATGGGGAGTCGAACCCCTGTCCTCACCAGCGATAGACGAGCGCTCTCCCTGCTGAGCTTCACATTCATGTCTGCACCTCTTGTTCATTGCCGATATGTTTTCGGTGTTTTTTTTTCAAATTCGATTTTTTCATGAACTCAAATAGCTTGGTGAGAAATTATTTTGCGGTGAAGAAAAACTTTTTTTTTGATTTGTCAATATTTGCGATTATGATGATCCTCATCTTATTTGTCAAGTGTGGGCGGAGCACAAAAAGTTCGAAAAGTTTTCATTTTTTGATTAGTTATTTGATTTTTCTGGGTTTTTGGGCTTCTGAATCGTTGAATTCTTCCTCTGAATCATTGAATCCTTCTTCTGAATACCTGAATCCAGGCTATTGAATCCGCCTTCTGAATCTCTGAATCCGTCTTCTGAATCCCTGTCTCCTGAAAATCAATAAAACACGAATAGTATATTGGTAACCAGCGCCAATGTTTCCCATGAGGGGGTATAGCTAAGGGGTAGAGCGCTCGCTTTGCATGCGAGAAGTCTGGGGTTCGATTCCCCATACCTCCAGAAATCTTTTTTTGTTTTGTTTCCCAAAGTTCAAACCCTAAATACCACTTCCTATCAAAAAACAAACATTCTCTTTCTTCACAGACTAATAGTTTTAGTTTACCACCTAAGATTTGTTTGTTTTTCACTGGTTTTATACATCAGGTATACTAGGTCAAAATTATTTTCCAAAATGTATACCTTAAATAATTTTTATTGTTAAAAACAACAAAAACAAAAAGAAAAGAAAAAGATTCCTGGAGGTATGGGGAATCGAACCCCAGACTTCTCGCATGCAAAGCGAGCGCTCTACCCCTGAGCTATACCCCCCAGCTGCAACGTAGTGCGGCAATGACCAACATGTTTTTCCTGTTTTTTTTTTTCTTCTTTTAGAGATAGATGCATATGAGATATACATAGATGTAATCAAAGTTCACTCGATTAAAGAAACACATTCCTCCGCCCCCAGTGACTGGCATTCATTGAATAAGTAAACATGACGGGAAGGTTGAGCAGGTAGCAAATCAAGAACTGGGCGGGGTCATAACTACTACTTCTACCAATTCTTCTTCTATTATTTTTGCTATCTATCTAACATGTGTTGCGCGCCATTCACGAGACCGGTTCTTCTTTTCTATTTTCTTCTTCTTCTTTTTATTCTTATTCTTCTTCGTATTCTTTTTAGTTTTCCTCATTTTCGAAAAAAAACACACATTTTTTCTTTTAATTTATTTTTAATTATTGCTGTTTTTGTTATTTATGACAATATCATTTATCAAAAAAAAAAAATTCTTTGAGAAATCAAAAGCGGAAAATTTTTCCTTTTCAATTTTTCCAAATATTTCTCTCTCTCTCTCTCCCTCTCGTACCTAGTTATGTCCCTTTAAAATTAAACTATAGTAAATTTGAGAGTGTGTTCCTTTAACAATGCCCTTGGCACGTCATTGGTATCGATGTTCTCTCTGAAAATTACATTCTTGTGTGTTGTCATTACAAATTTTTATTAAAGAATGATTATATTTTTGTTGTTTGAATTGTGGTGGTTTGTGTTCCTTTAAAGTAGAATTTTTCAATTTTTTTCAGGCTTAGGCCTAATTGTATTAACTTTATGAGAGAATTTTTGAAATCACCTCTTTTTTTCTCAATTTTAGAGAAACCTACATTAAAAAAAAAAAAAAAATTGCACGCATGCCGGGGTTGAACCCGCGGCATTTCACACAAAAGGCAGGCGCGTTCACCACTTAGCCATCCAACCATGTTTTGTGTGTCACTCTATTGTTACAGAATATCTCCCTCTTTTTCATCTAAATTTTTCAGACAAAACAAAAATGGGCGCATTGGGTAATAGTGCATATGGTGCAAAGGGTCGTGTGATTCGCTACTCGTTCATCGTCTCCGCCCTCATTTCAGTGGTAAGTTCAACTGGTTTCAATTTCATCATAATAATAATAATAATGATGACAATCAAAATATTCATTTCTTCTTTTTTATGACTTTTAACTAAACATCCCCCCTTTAAAGCAACTTTTGAGAAACGTTGAGAAAAACAACGAGACTCCGCTTGCCCGGTGATATTTACGGGATGTTGCTTTTAACCTGGGTCTCGCAGCGAATGTATATTTTGCCTTTCCAGCTATTCTCAATCAGTTGCATATGCTATGGTATCTGGCTACTTGCTCGACGTTCACAATACGCCGAGCTCGTCTCCCCCTCATTATACACTGATGTTGGTCGAATCCTTGTGATTATCTCAATCTTCTCGATAATCAATTATGGCATTTGTACATATGCGATATTCCGAGAAAAACGGTGTATTGTGACATCGGTGAGTTTTTTTTTGCGGGTTACTGTAGTTTTATAATGAAATGAAAAGCTTGGTGGGGTAGTTTTACACGTAGAATTCGAATTTAACGTTGAAAGTTGGATCCATTTTCAGAAATAACAATTATAGATTATCAATAGAGCATTTGTTACCGAATTGTGAATACTGTTGGCTAAATCGTCATAACTCGGCTCAAATTGCTCCGTTTGGGCTCATATTTTGGACAGTTATGCTCAAAGGTATCAGCATCATGCTCCAGATTTTGTAGGGCGTTATCTGGAAAAATAAAAAAGCTGGAATTTTTTTCTGAAAATTTAAATTATTAGAAAAAAAACTTTCAGAAAAAAAAATTCCAGATTCTTATTTTTGAAGATATCGTCTTATAAAAACTGGAGCATTTTTCTAGTACCTTTGAGCATAACTGTGCAAAATCTGGAGCCAAACAGACCATTTTGAGCCAAGTTATGACGATTTAACCAGCAATATAAAAACTGCTGTAGTCTAGATACACCTCTCATATAAAACCGCGCTCCTCCTTTGATAATCTATGACTTTTCTCTAAGAGAATCAAAATTAGGTTGATTTTCAGTGTTAAATTTGAGTTCTACGTGTAAAACTACCCCAAGGAACCTTATTTTCAAGTGGCTAAACTATAACTACAGTACCCCGGGGGTCTACGGGTCCCCCCCTCCCCGCCAACTTCAAAAAAAATGGTGTAAAATACAAAATCTTGACAGTTTCCCCGCAGGCCCTCCTTCAGGCCTTCGGCCTAGCATTACCCGGATATTTTCAGTGTGCTGTTGCCTCCTTCATCATCGCCGTAATGTTACTGGTCGGTGGCTGGATCGGCCTAAACTTTCGCTACCAACTCGCCAACTACACCCCCCTCAACTTGAAAATGTCGACATCATTGCGTGAACTATACGGAACTCATGATATGAACGCGGTCACTGAGGCGTGGGATCATTTGCAATCCAATGTGAGTGCCTATTTTCAGGCAGGGAGATATGTATACTTTGTTTCCAGTTCAAGTGCTGTGGAGTGAATGGGACCGATGATGCGTCAATTTGGCGAACGTCCAAATGGTATATGCATCAGAAGGCGCCGAAGAATCTGTTGCCAGAGTCGTGGTGAGTTGGCCGGGGGGGGGCTGCGGGGGTCACCCCCGCAAACCATTAAAAATATCATGATTCTAAATAACACTCATCATCTCGTTTCAGCTGCATCCCATCGGAAATCGCTCGATGCCGCTCCAACCCCTTCGACACCACCAACACCACCAACCCGCCCTACTACACCAAAACATGCTACGAGCCGCTGCTCAACGACTTGCTCCACGTGATGAACGTCGCCTCGTGGCTCTGCATCACCAACGCCATCGTTCAAGTCCTTCCATCGATATCCAGTTGTTGGTATTCGAGACTTATTCGGAAGTAGGTACCTGATTTTTGGAACCTGGTTGTTTCTCTCTACGGGCGCTATACGCTTTTACCACATTTTTCGCTTTACATTTGTTCTGTATTTTTCCCCTTTTTGATGTATAATTTTGTGTTTCGGGTACTTATTTACCAAAAAATGAATAAAAACATCTTGAAAGATATCTTGACCTTCTCCCGAGCGTTGCAACAATGACAGATAGGCGCAGTGGTAGAGCGCTAGCTTTTCATGCAGGAGGTCGCAGGATCGACTCCCCATCACGCCGGTTTTGATTTTTCTTTTTTCTTTTTAATTAAAGAACATCTTTATTTCAGTCTATAAACTAAGGAAAAATAAATAAATAAAGGAAAAGTGAAATATTTTTGGGTGTATATAAAAAATGAGGGCAGTTTTCAACATATTTTTTTTCTTCAAAAATTCAAATCTTCTTCTTCCGTTCAATATATGTACACGTAGAACAACATTTTTGACGAACCTCCATTGAATCACAGCTGGAAAACAAAATGTTGGATTTAAAATTAGAAAAGTTGATTCGAAATGTAAATAGAACTAGGTGCCAAAAAACCTCAAGTGTCAAGTGATCAAATGTCAATATTTAGTGGATAGGTAGGTAAACTTTTAACTTTTGTGTTTGATCTTGATAGGCCTGAAGGGGGGGCCTGCGGGGGTCTCCCCCACAAACCATGATGAACTCAAAGGTTTGCAGGGGTACCCCCGAAGGCTCCCCCCCCCCTTCGGCTTAGTGTAGCCCTAGAAAACTTACGAGTGGAAAAGCTTGATAATATCGCAGAATCGTGATTGGTCCTGGCACGAATCGTCTGGAAAATTGATGGTTTTCGATTTTAGAAATCAATAATTGTTTTTCGGGGCTAAATAGACTATATTATCGTGCAAATAGTGAAATTCTGAGGGGGGACATACTCGAATCGGAAGACTCGGAAACCTGTAATTTGATTTATTGGTATGGCCTAGAGTATTCTGGTACACCCTAGAATATCCTAGTTCACCCTGGGTATATCCTGATACACTATGATATGTCCTAACGTACTTTAGAATATCCTGGTATACCCTGGTGTATCCTAGTTCACCCTGGTGCATCCTGGTACACCCTGGCATATCCTGATACACCCTGGTATATCCTAATTCACCCTGGTGCACCCTGGTGCATCCTAGAATATCTTGGTGTACCCTAGAATATCCCGATATACCCTGGTGTACCCTGGTACACCCTAGAATATCCTGGTATACCCTGGTATATCCTAGTTCACCCTGGTGTACCCTAGAATATCCTGGTACACCCTAGAATATCCTGGTATACCCTGGTATATCCTAGTTCACCCTGGTGTACCCTAGAATATCCTGGTACACCCTAGAATATCCTGGTATACCCTAGAATATCCTAGTTCACCCTGGGTATATCCTGATACACTATGATATGTCCTAACGTACTTTAGAATATCCTGGTATACCCTGGTGTATCCTAGTTCACCCTGGTGCATCCTGGTACACCCTGGCATATCCTGATACACCCTGGTATATCCTAATTCACCCTGGTGCACCCTGGTGCATCCTAGAATATCTTGGTGTACCCTAGAATATCCCGATATACCCTGGTGTACCCTGGTACACCCTAGAATATCCTGGTATACCCTGGTATATCCTAGTTCACCCTGGTGTACCCTAGAATATCCTGGTACACTCTAGTACACCCTAGTACACTCTGATGTATCCTAATATACCCTGGTGCACCCTATAATGTTTTGGTGCGCCCTGGTACACCCTAGAGTATCCTGGTACACTCTAGTACACCCTAGTACACTCTGATGTATCCTAATATACCCTGGTGCACCCTATAATGTTTTGGTGCGCCCTGGTACACCCTAGAGTATCCTGGTACACCCTGGTGTACCCTGGTACACCCTAGAATATCCTGGTATACCCTGGTATATCCTAGTTCACCCTGGTGTACCCTGGTATATCCTAGTTCACCCTGGTACACCCTAGAACATTTTAGGTTACCTTGGTGCCCTGATATACCAGGGTGGTTTCAAAAGGTTTGCGGGGGAGACCCTCAGACCTTCGGCCTACTCACCTTTCTGGAACAATGCGCTGGGTGTTGGCATACAGGGTGGCAGTGGTTCGTCGGCGACGCAAGCGCGCGCCGAATGCGGTCGCCGCATTTGTTCGCAGTTTCGTCCGGCCGGTCGGCCTGACGACATCCAGACGCATGAGAGGAGGCGGAGTTGGACGCCGCCAGTTCCGCATTCGGAACTGCATGATCCCCATTGCGAGGTTCGCCATTCGGCCTTGCAGTTTTCTGGAAGATGTGGTATTGTAGGGAGGGCCGAAGGCCTAAAGGGGGGCCTGCGGGGGTCTCCCCCGCAAACCGGAAAGTCATCGGGGCCTGTTTTTTAAGCCTTAGGCTTAGGAGTGGTTCTTCGGTTCATGCTTGATCTTACTGTGTTAGGCTTAGGCCTGTCTCTATGGCGTCAAGCTTAGGTCTGATCATTCGGTTCAAGCCTGGTACTTGGGCCTTATAATGGTTTCGTGGCCTTAGGCTTAAGCTTAATCAATTGTCCTTAGAATTAGGCCTGATCTGGGGTGTTAAACAGGACCTATCTAGACCTAAAAGTGAGCCATGGATCATAATAAATGAAATTTAGATGAGGCCTAGTTCTGGTGGTCACTAAATCGGTCAAGTCCAGAAGAAAACCCGGAACTAGCCCCCCCCCCCCCTGTATCCCTCCCAGAACTCACGATTCGAGCAATCCATAACACTAGCCGGTCGATCGTTGATATCGCAAAATTGTAGATCAACTCCGGTTCCATTTGTGTACCGACACGTGATGTTTCGACGCTTTTGAGCAAGCATACTTGATACACATCTTTGCGATGAGCACTGAAAAAACAACTTTGTAGACCGAAGGCCTAAAAGGGAGGGGGGGGGGGGGATTTT
>LR548555.1:41370-68112 GCA_900536415.3 Caenorhabditis sp. 38 MB-2015
CCCCCCCCCCCCCCCCTTCAAACATACCTCTGACCATTGCGACGCTTCCCATCTCGGGCAATCCTCTCTATGACACGGTCTTGTGATCGCGGGTCGTTGTGTCGCGAGCGCCTCGCAAATCGCGTTATCCACATTGCGCGATTCGCCATGATAATCAACCTTACAACCAATCGCCCGCGACTGAAATCCACCGCGATTGCAGTATTTCTGCACACATTCCGACCATTTGCCAATCTCCCAACGCGTCACAATATCGCTGCCGAATTTGCGAAGCGACTCGCGAGCGATTTCGTCGCTTGGCGCGGCGAGTAGCGATTCGATTAGGGTTTTGTCAGAGGAGGAGGAGGAGGAGGAGGAGGACGTTGATCGCGTAGGTGAAGTCGCAGGTGCGACAACAACACCACTCGCAGGGAAATCGCGATACTTGAAATTGAGAGTGACGTTGCCTTGAAGTTTATCAGTGAAGCACTCATAGATACCGGCGTCTTCCATTCGCGCATGGAAAAGTCGCAAGTTCCCATTGCCGGACACTTTGATATGCGCGTCATTTCGAATCTTCTTCCCATTTTTCTTCCAATAAATCTTCTTCTTATCAAACTTCTTCGCCGGACACTTGATTTTGATACTTGTGCCCTGATACAACGTCGCGACGCCGCCAATTCCCAGAGTCAACTTCTTTTGCTCCACATTTTGCTCAAAAACGCGATTTGAGAGCAGATCTGGGCGAGCACACGTGCCAAAACTGCACATTTCGACGGTTTGCGGTTTTTGAGACGTGTCGCATTCGATGTCGGGACGGCGAGTGGATTTGCCGCGTGAGTCGCGCACCTCGCACCATACTTGGCGACGTCGCTCGCCAGAGTCGCACGATTTGGAGCATTCTGTCCATTGGGCGGTCTGGAAGAGAAATAATATATGTTTGATACATTTTCGAGCAGTTTCATGACATTTCACGACATTTCCTCACATTTTGAAGCATTTCTACCCCAAAATCTCTTAGAATGTATTGAATTGTTCCGAAATGTCAAAAAATGCAATGAAATACTTAATTTTGAACATTTCGATACATTTCACGTCATTTTGGGTTATTTCGATGCATTTAATGACATTTCGATGCATTTAATGTCATTTTCTCACACTTGGTAGCATTTTTACTCCAAAATCTCTTGAAATGTATTGAAATGTCATGAAATGTCAAAAAATGCATAGAAATATCTACATTTTGAACATTTCGATACATTTCACGACATTTTGGGTTATTTCAATGCATTTCATGACATTTCATGTAATTTTCCCACATTTGGTAGAAGTTCTACCCCAAAATCTCTTAGGATGTATTGAATTGTTCCGAAATGTCGAAAAATGTATAAAAATACTTCAATTTTGAACTTTTTGGGTTTTTTCGATGCATTTAATGACATTTCAATGTATTTAATATCATTTTCTCACACTTGGTAGCATTTTTACCCCAAAATCTATTGAAATGTATTGAAATGTCAAAAAATGCATAGAAATGTATCGAAATACTGAACTTTCCAAATATTTTCCAGCTATTTGATACATTTCGATACATTTCATGTCATTTTCTCACATTGGGTAGCATTTTTAACGCGAAATACATCGAAATGTATTGAAATGTCGTGAAATGTCTTGAAATGACACAAAATGCATAGAAATACTTAATTTTTGAACATTTCGATACATTTCATGATATTTTGGGACATTTCGATGCATTTCATGACATTTCATGTCATTTTCTCACATTTGGTAGCATTTTTATTCCAAAATCTCTTGAAATGTATTGAAATGTCATAAAATGTCAAAAAATGCATAGAAATACTTAATTTTTGAACATTTCGATACATTTCATGACATTTTGGGACATTTCGATGCATTTCGACACATTTCATGTCATTTTCTCACATTTGGTAGCATTTTTACCCCAAAATCTATTGAAATGTCGTGAAATGTCTCGAAATGACACAAAATGCATAGAAATACTTAATTTTTGAACATTTCGATACATTTCATGACATTTTGGGACATTTCGATGCATTTCATGACATTTCATGTCATTTTCTCACATTTGGTAGCATTTTTAACCCGAAATCTCTCGAAATGTTTTGAAATGTCGTGAAATGTCAAAAAATGCATAGAAATACTTAATTTTTGAACATTTCGATACATTTCATGACATTTTGGGACATTTCGATGCATTTCATGACATTTCATGTCATTTTCTCACATTTGGTAGCATTTTTAACCCAAAATCTCTCGAAATGTATTGAAATGTCGTGAAATGTCAAAAAATGCATAGAAATACTTAATTTTTGAACATTTCGATACATTTCATGACATTTTGGGACATTTCGATGCATTTCATGTCATTTTCTCACATTTGGTAGCATTTTTAACCCGAAATCTCTCGAAATGTATTCAAATGTCGTGAAATGTCAAAAAATGCTTAGAAATGTATCGAAATACTGAACTTTCAAAATATTTTCCAGCTATTTGATACATTTCGATACATTTCATGTCATTTTCTCACATTTGGTTGCATTTTTAACGCGAAATACATCGAAATGTATTGAAATTCATTTCATGGCACTCAGAAAGTGTCGAAATGTTGCGAAATGCATCGAAATGTCATAAAAATATTTTGTCTGGATAAGGAGACCCCCGTCCAACTCACCACCCACGTGGCGGGACATGCCACAACATTACACGTCTCCTGTTCGACGGGCTTCTTCACCAAACACTTCTCATCCCTCAATATAATATGAGCATCGGCTCCATCGGATCGGCTCACCGTCTGCGCACACTTCACACTCCTCTTCGCCATTCCCCCACCACACGACGCCGAACACTCGGCAAACTTGCCGACGAGCCAAAAAGGCGAGCAAGCGTTCTGATTGCACGCTCGCGATTTCTCGGGTGGACGACGTCGCGCGTCGCACTGCGACCATTGCGCAGTCTTGCCACTCGCCACGTGGATACATTTCAACGAGGCGCGTTGTTTGCCACCAAGGCAGGTGGCACTACACACTGTCCAGTCACCATATCGCCATTGGTGCGGCGCTTCGTCTTCGGTGAGTTTGGCGTCTTCGTGAAGCGGGCAACTTTTGACCTCGCATGATTCGAACAACTTTGGCTGCTCTTGACCTACGAAAATTTGAATTTGTTGGAATTTTTGAGGGTTGGGAGAACAGGGTACAGGGTTACATTTCACAATGAAGTTACTTGATGAGAAAAATGTGTCGAAATGCAGAGAAATGTATTAAAATACATCAAAATGCAGAGAAATGTATTTAAATACATCAAAATGCAGAGAAATGTTTTAAAATACATCAAAATGTACAGAAATGTATTAAAATACATCAAAATGTACAGAAATGTATTTAAATACATCAAAATGCAGAGAAATGTATTAAAATACATCAAAATGTACAGAAATGTATTAAAATACATCAAAATGTACAGAAATGTATTTAAATACATCAAAATGTACAGAAATGTATTAAAATACATCAACATGTACAGAAATGTATTTAAATACATCAAAATGCAGAGAAATGTATTAAAATGCATCAAAATGCAGAGAAATGTATTAAAATACACAATATTCTAACCTAATGTTCTGAAATGTAGAAGATGTCAGTGAAGTGTGTTGAAATGCATCAAAATGCAGTAAAAAGGTCCCAAATGCACTGAATTGTGTAAAAATACATCAAAATGCGTCGAAATGTATTTAAATACATGAAAAGTCTCCTAAATCCACGAATTTCGACAAAAATGTGCCGAAATGCAGAGAAATGTATTAAAATACACAATAAACTATATCAATGTTCTGAATATACACAAAATGTGCACAACAAAGTTACTTTGGCCTTAAACCAGGCCCTCTCCTGGCTACAATATGTTCACAATATCCTTTTTCAATTGTTACCTGACTCATCACTATTCTCCTCATCGTTTCGACCTTGAAATTCGTCAAGTACACTACTTTATACTTGGGCACTTTTCATGTATAATTAGCTCCAGTTATCCCTCATCGAGCTGAGCCATAGCTTGAGCTCGAGCTCCATCATTGCTCCAAAATAAACTTGTTCAATTATTCCCGATGAATTTTACGCTTGCTCAGCTCTATTCTTATTCTCCCCCCATTTTCTTACTACTACTACTACTATTACTAGTCATTTTTTCTTCCCAAATTGCTCCGAAATTTCCCCGCGCAAAATTGGTACCTTGACACTCGGACATTGGCAGTTTGATGGGCGCCGTTGAGATTGGATTGACGCCAACACATTCGAGTTGACGCGACATTACGCCGGTGCCGCATGTCGCTGAGCAAGTGCTCCATTCGCCGGCTACTAGTCTGCAAAAATTTCTGGATGTGTGGAGAAATGTGGAGAAATGTAGAGAAATGCAGAGAAATGTTGAGAAATGAATTTAAATGTATATAAATGTACTTATACTGCATAAAGCACACAAAATAGGACTAATTGTGATAAAATTCTTCGCTATTTCCCAAAAATGCAGAGAAATGCAACGAAATGCAACGAAATGCAAAGAAATGCAGAGAAATGTAGAGAAATGCATTTAAATGTATATAAATGTACTTATACTGCATAAAGCACACAAAATGGGACTAATTGTGATAAATTTCTTCGCTATTTCCCAAAAATGCAGAGAAATGCATAGAAATGTAGAGAAATGTAGAGAAATGTATGTAAATGTATTTATACTGCATAAAGCACACAAAATAGGACTAATTGTGATACAATTCTTCGCTATTTCCCAAAAATGCAGAGAAATGCAGAGAAATGTTGAGAAATGTAGAGAAATGTATATAAATGTATATAAATGTACTTATACTGCATAAAGCACACAAAATAGGACTAATTGTGATAAAATTCTTCTCTGTGAACAAAAAATGCATAGAAATTCAGAGAAATGCAGAGAAATTTATTGAAATGACACGAAATGTGTATCTAAATGTATATAATTTCACTTATGGGACATTTATTGCATAAAACACTGAACATTGAATTAATTGTGATAAAGTTCTTTCCCGTGAATCAAAAATGTAGAGAAACGCATAGAAATGCACTGAAATGTATCAAAATGACCTGAAATGCATATACATTCAGAAAAATGTATGAAATTGGATAGAAATGCGACAAAATGCACAGAAATGTATTGAAATGCGAGAAAATGCCGAAAAATGTTGTTTTTATGTATTGAAATGCGTAGAAATGTATTTTAATGCATTACAATGCACATAAATGTATTAAAATATACATTTTAATGTACTGAAATGTTAAAAAATTCACAAAAAAATCATTTCATGTACTGAAATGTTCTGAAAAGCACAGAAATGTTGAGAAATGCATATAAAAGCGGAAAAATGCACAAAAACTTGTCCTACAGTACTCTCAACAATCTGCACATCTAACTCAGGTTACTGTAGTCCCTCCCCCCGCCCCCCCCCCCATTTCATTTCTCACCTCGGTGCCTGCATCAAATCATTACTATCCATCGATCCAAACGTATTTCCATCCAGATATGTGCGATCATTCCAATCGATACTGAAAAACTTGTAATTATCGATAGAGCGCAATTGTTTTTTTTTCGGGTCGGAAGCCAAAAGGGGGAGGGGGGGGGGGTCTGCGGGGGTCTCCCCCGCAAATCTTTAAAGCCTAGTTTTGGTTCTAGGAGACCCCCGCAAGCCCCCTCCCTTCTCTTCAGGCCTACGGCCCCCCTTCAGGTCTTAAAGGGACATGTAGGGACCCCTTTTTTGTTCTAAAACAACGAAGAAAAGGGGCGAAAAATATATTTTTGTGTGCTCCTTTTTTCGTGTAATCCGCTTCTTTTTTTTTTCGCAAAAAATGACAAATGAGTGTATGTATTCTTCTTCTTCTTCATCTTTTCCCCCCTTTTTTCGTAGTTTTATAAGGGGAAAAAGCCGAAAACAATCGAGGTTAATCTTTGAGTGCTAGTAGGGAGAGGGGAAGATTTTTTGATACATAAGGAGAGGAGAAGTGATTTTGGGTTAAGCCCATGCTTAGAAAGTGCATGAAATGACCAAAAATGTATTAAAATGTAAATAAATGCAATGAAATGACAAAAAATTGAGCTAATATTGCATTGAAAAAATACCAAGATAACTCGGTATCATAAATATGTCAAAAAAATTACAAGAAATGCATTGAAATGCACTGAAATGACAAAAAATTGAGTTAAAACGCATTAAAATGTATGAAAATCTTATAGAACATATTGTTTTTTAGTGATTGAATTGTAAAATTATGTCAAGAAATGTTCTGAAATGCCAAAAATGCATGAAAATACCAGAAATGCATTGAAATGCATAAAAATTGAGTTAAAATGCATCAAATTCATCCAAATTCACAAAATTGCATCGAAATGTATTGAAATGCAGAAAAATGACCCATAATGCATCATAAAAACGACCTAAAATGCTCAAAAATACACAAAAATGTAGAAAAATGTAACGAAATGCAACGAAATGTGTTAAAATGCGAAAAAATGGCCAGAATTGTAAGAAAATGCGAAAAAAAAATTGTTTGATGCAAAATGCATCGAAATGTATTGAAATGTCCTAAAATACATCGAAATGTATCGAAATGTCCTAAAATGCATCGAAATGTATTGAGATGTCCTAAAATGCATCGAAATGTATCGAAATGTCCTAAAATGCATCGAAATGTATCGAAATGTCCTAAAATGTATCGAAATGTATCGAAATGTCCTAAAATGTATCGAAATGTATTGAAATGTCCTAAAATGCATCGAAATGTATTGAAATGTCCTAAAATGCATCGAAATGTATTGAAATGTCCTAAAATGCATCGAAATGTATCGAAATGTCCTAAAATGCATCGAAATGTATTGAAATGTCCTAAAATGCATCGAAATGTATCGAAATGTCCTAAAATGCATCGAAATGTATTGAGATGTCCTAAAATGCATCGAAATGTATCGAAATGTCCTAAAATGCATCGAAATGTATTGAGATGTCCTAAAATGCATCGAAATGTATCGAAATGTCCTAAAATGCATCGAAATGTATCGAAATGTCCTAAAATGTATCGAAATGTATCGAAATGTCCTAAAATGTATCGAAATGTATTGAAATGTCCTAAAATGCATCGAAATGTATTGAAATGTCCTAAAATGCATCGAAATGTATTGAAATGTCCTAAAATGCATCGAAATGTATCGAAATGTCCTAAAATGCATCGAAATGCAACGAAATGTGTTAAAATGCATCGAAATGCAACGAAATGTGTTAAAATGCGAAAAAATGGCCAGAATTGTAAGAAAAATCAGTTGACGGTCATGAAATTCATGCAACTCAGTGAATACATCGGAATACATCGGAATGTAAATTATAACCCTCTCTAACTCTGAAATCTACCCCAGAAATGTACAAAAAATGTTCAAAAATCCCTATTTTATGTCCTTTTTCCTCGAAATATTCGGAATTCCCCGTAAATTGATTGAATAACCTCATCCGTCTACATCTAATTATGAAATTTATGCAAAGTATGTCCCCCCCCCCCCATGTTGATTAGACCTATTCATCATACATATTTCATCTGGCCCTTCTTCTCTTCGTTCGTTTCAAATTTCGGCGAGAAATGTCGAAAAATACACGAAATGCATTAAAATTCATAAATTCACCCTCTTTCCTGTTATAGTTCCGGTGTTTATGCGGGAAAAGAGATGACCATTTCGAAAAAAGGGCATTCGAGCGTTCGTAATTGTTTTTTTTTTGTTTTGTTTTTTTTTTTAGTGTATGGTGCAAATAGAAGTAGATAACAATAGATTACATAACAAAAAATGGCTACTTTCCAAAGAACTCCTTTGGGAGATGCGCCTTTGATAAAAAGGACGAGATAAGAAAAAGAGGAGAGTGTATTCATAGTTCAGACGAGCCCCTTTCTTTCAGATTTAGGCTCTTTTAGGCCTACCATATCCTGAAAACCGAAAAGAGCCGGAAAATTGGAATCTGAGGTTAATTTTAGGTATTTTGATACATTTCATGTCATTTCGTGTCATTTTGGAACATTTCTATACACTTTGTAAAAGAGAACCCCTTTTTGGCATTTTAATTGATCTCTTGAGAGGGTAATTTTGAAGCATTTTACGTCATTTCGTGTCATTTTGGAACATTTCTATGCTTTTCGATACATTTCAATACAATTTGATGCATTTCACGTTTCTAACACGTTTTGGGACATTTCCATACATTTCAATGCATTTCGTTACATTTCACCTCTTTTTGGAGCATTTTGATGAATTTTAAGACATTTTAGGGTGTTTCGGGACATTCTGGTGTGTCTTGAAATGCATTTCAAAACATTTCAAGCAATTTTTAGAAATTTCCGCTCAGGAAATTCTTCCAAAAGGGAGAAAATGCATCAAAATGTATCGAAATGTCCTAAAATGTATCGAAATGTCCTAAAATGCATCGAAATGTATTGAAATGTCCCAAAATGTATCGAAATGTCCTAAAATGCATCGAAATGTATCGAAATGTCCTAAAATGCATCGAAATGTATTGAAATGTCCTAAAATGTATCGAAATGTCCTAAAATGCATCGAAATGTATCGAAATGTCCTAAAATGCATCGAAATGTATCGAAATGTCCTAAAATGCATCGAAATGTATCGAAATGTCCTAAAATGCATCGAAATGTATCGAAATGTCCTAAAATGTATCGAAATGTCCTAAAATGCATCGAAATGTATCGAAATGTGTAGAATTGCAATAAAATTACAAAAAAGTATCAAAATTTCACAAACTGTGTCAATTAGACCCCCCTCAACTCACAATCCTCGCACTTTTCCACTTCCACTCAACAACAAAATGACCAATCCGAAAATAAATTCAAAATTCATCGTTTCCTTTTGCTCCAACCAAAACCAAAAGATGAGAAAATAAAAAAGCGAAAAACTTGTTTCAGATGAGCCAAGACAAAAGTGGGCGGAGTCTCGAGCAGCTCTTGAGAGCACAAATATGGGAATATAAATGGGGGAGGCGTGTGCTCTTCTCCAAGAAAAGAAGAAGAAGAAGAATTTGAAGTGGTGGAAAGGGTGCACACACCAATTTGTCACCAAATGAGAAATCAGCCAAAACAACATATGTACTTATTGTTATTGGAAAGGGGAACCCCCTTTTTGGCATTTTAATTGATCCTTAGCACTTGAGAGAGTAATTTTGAGGTATTTTAAGTCATTTCGTGTCATTTTGAAACTTTTAGTTACATCTTAGGACATTTTGATACGTTTCATGTCATTTTAAGACATTTCATGTCATTTTAAGACATTTCATGTCATTTTAAGACATTTCATGTCATTTTAAGACATTTCATGTCATTTTAAGACATTTCATGTCATTTTAAGACATTTCATGTCATTTTAAGACATTTCGTGTCATTTTGGAACATTTCTATACATTTTTTTGGAACATTTCTATACACTTTGTAAAGGGGAAACCCTTTTAAAATATTAATTGGTCTCCTAAACACTGAAAAGGGTACTTTTGGTGAAAATTTGAGGTCAAAACATACTTTGTGGTGAATTTTAACATTTTTATGGCATTTTTCTACATTTTGGGTCATTTTGTGTTATTTTAGAACATTATAGATGAATTTAGGTACAAATTTGAGGTTCTCATAGGTTTTCATGTAACAAAAAATATTTTGCAGTGAATTTTGTGACTTTTAATGCTTTTTGCTACATTTTATGTCATTTCGTGTCATTTCGCAACATTTCAGGTAATTTAGGTGCAAATTTGAGGTTCTCACAGGTTTGATTGCATCAAAACATATTTTTTGGTGAGTTTTGAGGTTTTTTATGCATTTCGTGTCATTTTGGAACATTTTTCTACGTTTTGAAGCAAATTTGATGAAAATTAGAAGGGGAACCCCTTTTTAGCATATTAATTGGTGTCCTAAACACTTGAGAGGGTGATTTTGGTGTAAATTTGTGGTCAAAACATATTTTTTGGTGAATTTTGAAGTTTTTTATGCATTTCGCTACATTTTAAGTCATTTCGAGACATTTTAAGTCATTTCGAGACATTTTTTGTCCTTTTTTTCACACTGAGCTGTTTGGATACCTTTTCAGGTATTTTAACACATTTCGATACATTTCACCGCATTTCAATGCATTTCACTGCATTTCTACACATTTCTCTATGACAAGTGTCGTTTTTTCTCTGAATCCACCAAAAAAGTGACCAATACTCTATTTTTTTTTGTTGTTTGAAACATTTTCTGAAATCCCCTAGGCATATACACTATCAATAACTCTTTTTTCTTCGTTTCCTCTTCTTTTTCTCATCGAAAAAAAAAACTCAAAAGTAATTTTTCTTTTCTTTTTCTTTTGTGAGTTGCGAAAAAAAGAGATTTTGGGTTACATAATGCGTTCAAAAATCGAAGAGAAATGTAAAAAAATGCACGTAAATGGGAAAAAATGCATGAAATGTCATCAAATGCACCGAAATGTTCCAAAATGTCAAAAAATGTCCTGAAATGTATTGAAATATATTGAAGTTTATCAGTATGTTTTGAAATGTAACGAAATGTGTTGAAATGTGTCGAATTGTCATAAAATGTCTCAAAATGTTCTAAAATTAACCGAAATGTTCCGAATTATCGTGGAATGTAACAAAATGTCGTGAAATGTCATAAAATTAACCGAAATGTTCCGAATTATCGTGGAATGTAACGAAATGTCGTGAAATGTTCCAAAATGTCGTGAAATGTAACAAAATGTCGTGAAATGTCATAAAATTAACCGAAATGTTCCAAAATGTCGTGAAATGTAACGAAATGTCGTGAAATGTCATAAAATTAACCGAAATGTTCCGAATTATCGTGGAATGTAACAAAATGTCGTGAAATGTCATAAAATTAACCGAAATGTTCCGAATTATCGTGGAATGTAACGAAATGTCGTGAAATGTTCCAAAATGTCGTGAAATGTAACAAAATGTCGTGAAATGTCATAAAATTAACCGAAATGTTCCAAAATGTCGTGAAATGTAACGAAATGTCGTGAAATGTCATAAAATTAACCGAAATGTTCCAAAATGTCGTGAAATGTAACGAAATGTCGTGAAATGTCATAAAATTAACCGAAATGTTCCAAAATGTCAAAAAATGTCGTGAAATGTCATAAAATTAACCGAAATGTTCCAAAATGTCAAAAAATGTCGTGAAATGTCATAAAATTAACCGAAATGTTCCAAAATGTCGTGAAATGTAACGAAATGTCATAAAATTAACCGAAATGTTCCAAAATGTCAAAAAATGTAACGAAATGTCGTAAAATGTAACGAAATGTCGTGAAATGTAACGAAATGTCGTGAAATGTCATAAAATTAACCGAAATGTTCCAAAATGTCGTGAAATGTAACGAAATGTCGTGAAATGTAACGAAATGTCGTGAAATGTAACGAAATGTCGTGAAATGTCATAAAATTAACCGAAATGTTCCGAATTATCGTGGAATGTAACAAAATGTCGTGAAATGTCATAAAATTAACCGAAATGTTCCAAAATGTCGTGAAATGTAACGAAATGTCATAAAATTCACCGAAATGTTCCAAAATTTCGTGAAATGTCTCAAAATGTTCTAAAATTAACCGAAATGTTCCGAATTATCGTGGAATGTAACAAAATGTCGTGAAATGTCATAAAATTAACCGAAATGTTCCGAATTATCGTGAAATGTAACGAAATGTCGTGAAATGTCATAAAAATAACCGAAATGTTCCAAAATGTCGTGAAATGTAACGAAATGTCGTGAAATGTAACAAAATGTCGTGAAATGTCATAAAATTAACCGAAATGTTCCAAAATGTCGTGAAATGTAACGAAATGTCGTGAAATGTCATAAAATTAACCGGAATGTTCCAAAATGTCGTGAAATGTAACGAAATGTCGTGAAATGTAACAAAATGTCGTGAAATGTCATAAAATTAACCGAAATGTTCCAAAATGTCGTGAAATGTAACGAAATGTCGTGAAATGTAACAAAATGTCGTGAAATGTCATAAAATTAACCGAAATGTTCCAAAATGTCGTGAAATGTAACGAAATGTCGTGAAATGTCATAAAATTAACCGAAATGTTCCAAAATGTCGTGAAATGTAACGAAATGTCGTGAAATGTATCGATATAGCCGAAAATGTTTCAAAAACCCCTGAAACGCATCCGGAAAGTTCTGAAATGCCCTAAAATGTCTTCAATTGTATCAAAACATTATAAGACATAGCAAAACGCCTTGAGTGGTGTCAAAATGTCCCGTAATGTCGTGAAATGTAACGAAATGTCGTGAAATGTCATAAAATGCATCGAAATGTCGTAAAATTCATCAAAATTTCAGCGCACCCACCTATTCGTTCCGCTGACACTACACGGTACCCCCGCATAACACGTCGTCTCCCTTCTCGGCCTTCCCGTCTCATCGCAATCCGTCCCGCCAACACATGCAATATGCCTTCGTCGAATCCCTTGTCCACACGAAGCACTACATCTCGACCACTTGCCCGTCTCCCATTTACCACAAGATGTGGATACACAATTCTCTTCGGATGACTGGAATATGATTCATGAAAAACCAGGAGCTGTATTTAGACTACAATAGTTTGTATATTGTTGGTTAAATTGTCATAATCCGGCTCAAAATGCTCCGTTTGGCTCCATATTTTGCACAATTATGCTCAAAGATGTTAGCTATGTTCTCCAGTTGTGAAAGTGGGATATTTTGAAAAAATTAGTTTTTTTTGTGGACAGTTTGATATGGCCAAAATGATCATTTTGATACATTTTACGTCAGTTTACGTCTTTTTGAGATATTTCGTGTTATTTTTGAACATTGTAAATAACACTCTCATTGTATTTTCAGAAAAAAGTTTCCAGATTTTTATTTTTCAAGATATCATCCTACAAAAACTGGAGCACATTGCTGATACATTCGGCCATAACTTTGCAAAATATGGAGCCAAACAGACCATTTTGAGCCAAGTTATGACACGTCGAATCCTTGTGATTATCTCAATTTTTTTGCGGGTTACTGTAGTTTTATAATGAAATGAAAAGCTTGGTGGGGTAGTTTTACACGTAGAATTCGAATTTAACGTTGAAAGTTGGATCCATTTTCAGAAATAACAATTATAGATTATCAATAGAGCATTTGTTACCGAATTGTGAACATTGTTGGCTAAATCGTCATAACTCGGCTCAAATTGCTCCGTTTGGGCTCATATTTTGGACAGTTATGCTCAAAGGTATCAGCAACATGCTCTAGATTTTGTAGGGCGTTATCTGGAAAAATAAAAAAGCTGGAATTTTTTTCTGAAAATTTAAATTATTAGAAAAAAAACTTTCAGAAAAAAAAATTCCAGATTCTTATTTTTGGAGATATCGTCTTATAAAAACTGGAGCATTTTTCTAGTACCTTTGAGCATAACTGTGCAAAATCTGGAGCCAAACAGACCATTTTGAGCCAAGTTATGACGATTTAACCAACCAATATACAAACTGCTGTAGTCTAGATACACCTCCAGTATATACCACTCACCGGTCTCGTATAATTCTCACAAAACGAGTCAGGCACATGGACAGTGATGTTCAGCGCTGTCTGCACACAATACACTTCTCTCCTCCGGGTGCCTGAGCCACAATATGGCACACATTCTGTCCAATCAGCAGTCATCCATCTGCAAAAAACATCCAAGCATGTTCGAAAAAAAATGAAGGCGAGGAAAAACCAAAACATGCAAACCAAATCTGTGTTAGAAGTACTAGAGAGAAGTGTTAAAGGCAGATGGACAAGTGCATGAAATGTATTGAAATGCACAGAAATGTAAATAAATGCATAGAAATGCAGTGAAACGACGTGAAATGTGTAGTGAAATGTTCCGAAATGCACAGAAATGTTAATAAATGCATAAAAATGCAGTGAATTGACGAAAAATGAGTTAAATGCATTGAAAAAGTACCAATATACTTCCTTAAATTCACGAGAAATATATAAAAATGTAGTGAAATGTTCCGAAATGCGAGAAAATGTACAAAAATCCACAAAAATCCATGTCAATGCTTTTAAAATACTTCAAAATTCGTTCACTATGTTTTTAAATGTAAAATAATGTTGAAAAATGTTCTGAAATGTCAAAAATTACATGAAAATACCAGAAATGTATTGAAATGCATCGAAATGCGATAAAATACTTCAAAATTCGTTCACTATGTATTTAAATGTAAAATAATGTTGAAAAATGTTCTGAAATGTCAAAAATTACATGAAAATACGTGAAATGTTCCGAAATGCCAGAAAATGTACAAAAATGCACAAAAATTCATGTCAATGCATTTAAAATACTTCAAAATTCGTTCACTATGTTTTTAAATGTAAAGTAATGTTGAAAAATGTTCCGAAAAGCCAAAAATTGCATGAAAATACGTGAAATGCACAGAAATGTAAATAAATGCATAGAAATGCAGTGAAATGACGAAAAATGAGTTAAATGCATTGAAAAAGTACCAATATACTTCCTTAAATTCACGAGAAATGTATAAAAATGTAGTGAAATGTTCCGAAATGCGAGAAAATGTACAAAAATGCACAAAAATCCATGTCATAGCATTTAAAATACTTCAAAATTCGTTGAGTATGTTTTTAAATGTAAAATAATGTTGAAAAATGTTCTGAAATGTCAAAAATTACATGAAAATACCAGAAATGTATTGAAATGCACAGAAATGTTAATAAATGCATAGAAATGCAGTGAAATGACGAAAAATGAGTTAAATGCATTGAAAAAGTACCAATATACTTCCTTAAATTCACGAGAAATGTATAAAAATGTAGTGAAATGTTCCGAAATGCGAGAAAATGTACAAAAATCCATGTTGATGCATTTAAAATACTTCAAAATTCGTTCACTATGTATTTAAATGTGAAATGATGTTGAAAAATGTTCTGAAATGTCAAAAATTACATGAAAATACGTGAAATGCACAGAAATGTAAATAAATGCATAGAAATGCAGTGAAATGACGAAAAATGTGATTAAATGTTCCGAAATGCGAGAAAATGTACAAAAATGCACAAAAATTCATATCAATGCAATTAAAATACTTCAAAATTCGTTTAGTATGTTTTTAAATGTAAAATAATGTTGAAAAATGGTCTGAAATGTCAAAAATTACATGAAAATACGTGAAATGCACAGAAATGTTCCGAAATGCGAAAAAATGTACAAAAATCCATGTCAATGCTTTTAAAATACTTCAAAATTCGTTCACTATGTTTTTAAATGTAAAATAATGTTGAGAAATGGTCTGAAATGTCAAAAATTGCATGAAAATACGTGAAATGTAATTAAATGTTCCGAAATGCGAGAAAATGTACAAAAATGCACAAAAATCCATATTAATGCATTTAAAATACTTCGAATTTCGTTGAGTGTGTTTTTAAATGTAAAATAATGTTGAGAAATGGTCTGAAATGTCAAAAATTACATGAAAATACCAGAAATGTATTGAAATGCACAGAAATGTAAATAAATGCATAAAAATGCAGTGAATTGACGAAAAATGTAGAGAAATGTAACAAAATGCTTATCCACCTGCCATTTTTGACAAAGTCACACAGAAAAGTTAGTCATCATTATCATCCCAAAAATGGGCACACTCTTACCCAGACAAAAAATATCTTACCGGCATCTGAAATTTTTTTTTGAGAACAAAAAATCAAAAAAATCACACCTAGACGGGCAGATGAGCATTGGACAGGGGCGAGATTCGACTTTTGGTCGCGGTTTGTCGGCGCAGAGTCGTTCGGGGACGACGCGATGCGTTGCCGCGTTGACGCAGACGACGACTGGTTGCGACGTCGACGCACGATCCGCCCCTTTGTTCCAATCGATTATCTCGTTGCAGTTGGACGCGCATGGGGTGTATTCTTCTGGAAAACGATACAGTATACCTAGAAACCTGCACATCTTACTCTGTAATTTCAAGATATCTCTAAAAAAATGTGCTCTTTCTTTTGAGAGCAACTTGCCGAGTCCCTTTACCCCACCTTTAATTATACCTTTCAGATTAAAAAAAAAAAAAAGTGTGCAAATTGTCGTCACCGTGTATGTGCGCGTAAAGTGTCACGTCATGTCAGCATGCAATTGACGAGATTGAGAGAGACGCAGAGAAAAGTTCTCTGAGAGAAGTACAACAGTGAAAATTTCCATGGCCGACTGGTTAACGGGCGTGTCTTTGAATCGAACGACGGCGCCGAGCTCTGGTTCGATTCCCCCACGCGCCAAACTTTTTTATTATTATTTTTTCTTTTTTTTTTCAAATTACAGTTTAATGTGTTTTCGAAAATCAAAAATGTATTCAAAATATTTGTGAGAGTAGTATCTGACAAGAGAACGTTGTAAAAAAATGTAATTTAAAAAAAAAAGAAAAATAATAAAAAAGTTTTGGCGTGTGGGGGAATCGAACCAGAGCTCGGCGCCATCGTTCGATTCAAAGACACGCCCGTTAACCAGTCGGCCATGGAAGCTTTCACTGTTGTACTTCTCTCGGAGAACTTTTCTCTGCGTCTCTCTCAACCTCGCAAATTGCTATTTTTCATACGACGTTTTTCAAACGGAGCAAGAAAATTTGAAAAAATACATCCGCGTGTTCGCAATAGAGCACACTTTCTCTATTAAGGATAAAACCTGTTAGGTTTTAGTTTTTCCCCTTTAATATACGTTTCAACAAATTTATGAAAGGCATTTTGAAAATACTAGATATTAAATAGTCTTGAACGGCATTTGAAAGAAAAAAAAAATTAAAATATGAATTTTTCAATTCTAAAACGAGCATACGTTTCAAAAACTGTAAAAATAAAGTTTTGACCAAAAATTACATTACCGAACTTGACCTGAACGGTAGAAAAAGGTTTGGTTAAAACTGCATATAATACTCAAAATTTGTAGGTTCTATCCTAGTATAGGGGTCCCAGAATAATATAGGGCCCCATATAGGGTTCCAACAATTATCTTTGGGACCCTTATATTATTATTGGACCCCTATACTAAAATAGAACCAATTCTTATGTCATTCTTTCAGCAACCAATCTCAATGTACATTTCTATTTTTCAATTGTTGAAACGTACCTGATCTAGGTTCCAAAAAAAAACTTATTCATTTTGATGTGGCTGACTTCATCTCTTAAGATATTCAAAACTCATTCAGCAATAATAACCTTGTCCGAGAATTTTTCAAATGATGATAAGATTGTCTATTCGACCCGTGGAAAAATCGATTCTGATGTCAAAATCAGCCCAAAATTCCATTCAGATCGAAATAATGTGACATTATCAATAGATTGAATTCTGACTAATATTTTAATGCTTGTAAATGTACTTTTGAAACGTGAAAAATCTTACAATTAATACTTTTTTGGTGCACTCGAGGTATTTTTCAACGCTATAAATAGACTCCGCCCCTCCACCCACAAGTTATAGCACCTCGCTAAACAAGGAATATGTCGGCCAATTGAATTCCAGGGTTCTCTTAGAAATTTTGTCAATATTATTAGGTTTTTTTTGAACTGACAGAGATGCAGATAAAATCCAAAGCCTTGTGAAAATCGAGAAAAGCATTTGGAATTTCGTAATTTTTTGAAACATAGCTCATCCGGGTACGTCATGTCAGCGCGATGAAAAACAAAAATTTGCGAGGTTGAGAGAGACGCAGAGAAAAGTTCTACGAGAGAAGTACAAGAGTGAAAATTTTCATGGCCGACTGGTTAACGGGCGTGTCTTTGAATCGAACGACGGCGCCGAGCTCTGGTTCGATTCCTCCACGCGCCAAAACTTTTTTATTGAAAAATGAGTAGATATTATTGATTACTTTATGCATATTTTCAATATCTAGCTACGAAACGTGTGTGAATGCTGAAACTGGATCAAAAAAGGTATCATTCTACACACACACACATCATACCGTCTGGCTAAACCAGTAATACGTCGGGCTATAACTCTCCAATCCAACTCACCCGAAACTTTCCACACAAATTTCCCATTCTCACACGTGTCGCCTCGTCCTCCGCAAACACCGCACGCGTCGAAGCGGAACGACGAACCGATGAGACCATCGCATCCGACAGCTTGACAAACTCCGCGATTGCAAACCGCGCGACTCGTCGCCGCTTGACACGCCGTGCCATCGTCGACTCGCCAAAGGAAGTTGGCACGAGTGTTACGAGAACGACAGACGACTTCGCACTGAAAATGGTTTGTTTTCAATGTGAAATTCGGAGTCTACGTTGACAACTACACCAGGGAGCTTTTCATTTTGAAACTACAGTACCCCGGTGTGACTAATGACAACGTTTAGGTAGGAGTAAGGTACTGTAGATCCATACTTATTGATCACAGGGTTACTATATATTAACTATAGTTCTAAAAAAATCCCTGGATAATATAAGAGTACTATAGGTGACCTAAGAGTACTGTAGGTCACCTAAGAGTACTGTAGGTCACCCAAGAGAACTGTAGGTCACCCAAGAGAACTGTAGGTGACCTAAGAGTACTGCAGGTGACCTAAGAGTACTGTAGGTGACCTAAGAGTACTGTAGGTGACCTAAGAGTACTGTAGGTGACCTGAGAGTACTGTAGGTCACCCAAGAGAACTGTAGGTCACCCAAGAGAACTGTAGGTGACCTAAGAGTACTGTAGGTCACCTAAGAGTACTGTAGGTGACCTAAGAGTACTGTAGGTGACCTAAGAGTACTGTAGGTCACCCAAGAGTACTGTAAATCACCCAAGAGAACTGTAGGTGACCTAAGAGTACTGTAGGTGACCTAAGAGTACTGTAGGTGACCTAAGAGTACTGTAGGTGACCTAAGAGTACTGTAGGTCACCCAAGAGAACTGTAGGTGACCTAAGAGTACTGTAGGTGACCTAAGAGAACTGTAGGTCACCTAAGAGTACTGTAGGTCACCTAAGAGTACTGTAGGTCACCTAAGAGTACTGTAGGTGACCTAAGAGAACTGTAGGTGACCTAAGAGTACTGTAGGTCACCCAAGAGAACTGTAGGTGACCTGAGAGTACTGTAGGTCACCCAAGAGAACTGTAGGTGACCTGAGAGTACTGTAGGGCACCTGATAGTACTGTAGGGCTTAAAGGAACACGACACCAACCTGTTGCCTAGAAACAATCTCCTCCCCTCCACATATTGTATCCCTAGCCAGACGTGACTTTGTCTCACAGTCCTTCTGCGCACAAACACGAAACCTGAGCGCTTCGCCGGAACATTTCGACGTCAAACAACGACGCAGTTGACGAGATATTCCACCGCCGCACTGAAAAAAAAAAAACTCCAGTTAGATACGCAGGGGAGTACTGTAGACTTACCGTTTTTGAGCATGGCGTCCATTGGGACCAACCAGCCCAGGTTAGTGCTTCAGATATGCCGAAAACCTGGAAAAATTACCTGTTTTAAAGGGACGGGATACCCTATTTTAAAGGGACAGGATACCCTATTTTGAAGGGACAGGATACCCTATTTTAAAGGGACAGGATACCCTATTTTAAAGGGACAGGATACCCTATTTTAAAGGGACAGGATACCCTATTTTAAAGGGACAGGATACCCTATTTTAAAGGGACAGGATACCCTATTTTAAAGGGACAGGATACCCTATTTTAAAGGGACAGGATACTCTATTTTAAAGGGACAGGATACCCTATTTTAAAGGGACAGGATACCCTATTTTAAAGGGACAGGATACCCTATTTTAAAGGGACAGGATACCCTATTTTAAAGGGACAGGATACCCTATTTTAAAGGGACAGGATACCCTATTTTAAAGGGACAGGATACCCTATTTTAAAGGGACAGGATACCCTATTTTAAAGGGACAGGATACCCTATATTAAAGGGACAGGATACCCTAACTTAAAGGGACAGACTCACCAAAAACAATAAAACCAGCTGCTTCTCTTTCATTTTTGTTCTCACATTCTGCTCTCTTCGAAATCTCAGTTTTTAGCGTCTGTTTGTGTTGAATTCGATTTCCTTGGCTCGTTGTTTTTTTTTCGTCGTCTTCGACCGGAAAAATAATTGGATTTAAGGCGAACACACGGAGCACAAAAAAAATTAATTGCAAAGTACAAGAAAAAGAGGATTGACACGAAAAGTGTCGGCTGGAAAAGTGCAAAAAAGGTGGGGATTTTTTTTTTGGGCGAAAAAAAAGTGTAAGAAAAATATAACAAAAGGATTTTAAAATAGGGCCAGAGTTTTATGAACTTGAAAAAAGGGGGGAAAAAAGAAAAAATTGGCGGAAAACAAGAAGTCGAGTTTTTTTTTTGGGGGGGGGGGGGGGGGNNGGCGCCGAAATTGATGGTGCAATTAAGTATTTTTGGCGGCATGAGCAAAAATCAGGAGTGCTCAGAGAATTTGAAAGGTGCATAGTACCTTTAAAGGAACATAGTACCCTTAGATGAACATAGTACCTTTAAAGGAACATAGTACCTTTAAAAGAACATAGTACCTTTAAAAGAACATAGAAAGGTACTGAAAGGTACTTAAAAGAACATAGAAAGGAGCATAGTACCTTTAAAGGAACATAGTACCTTTAAAGGAACATAGTACCTTTAAAAGAACATAGTACCTTTAAAAGAACATAGAAAGGTACTGAAAGGTACCTAAAGGAACATAGAAAGGAGCATAGTACCTTTAAAGGAACATAGTACCTTTAAAGGAACATAGTACCTTTAAAGGAACATAGTACCTTTAAAAGAACATGGTACCTTTAAAAGAACATAGAAAGGTACTGAAAGGTACCTAAAGGAACATAGAAAGGAGCATAGTACCTTTAAAGGAACATAGTACTTTTAAAGGAACATAGTACCTTTAAAGGAACATAGTACCCTCAAAGGAACATACCATTCAAGCTGATTTTAAAGGGACATGCCTTCTTTTAGATTTTTAAAAGTGTTTTATATCATTTCATAGGTCTTGAAACGCTGAAAATATCCTGTAATCTGTTTTTGGACAATAACTCTGTGAAATTCTGAAATTTTCTGAAAAGATTCGAAAATCAAGGCTCAATGATAGTGATGAAAGTCAAATTTCATTAAATTTTATATATTTTTGAAACGTACATGATCATATATTTCTCTTTGGTGTCAAAAATCCACAGGTAAAAAAATAGGTCAAGTGAGCATGTGCGCTCTAACACACTATTTTTTCTGAATCTTAAAGGAACATGTGTGTTCGTAACGAGACCACGCTGGTTTAAATCCACGTGGAGATTATAGTGAGTTTAATGACTATGGATCAAATAACAAACAGATATTCTAAATTTCATAAATTGTTGGAATGTACATTTTAAAGGTACATACCATCCAAGGTAATTTTAAAGGAACATACAATTCAAGGTAATCTTAAAGGAACATGTTCTCCAAGATAATTTTAAAGGAACATATTACTCTTAAATGAGCATTTCAACATATTCAAAGAACCTCAAAGGAACATACCATTCAAGGTGATCTTAAAGGGACATAACATTCGAGGTAATTTTAAAGGAACATGGTAAAAACTTCGATACTTGGGGATTTTCGGACAAACGAGCTCGGCGAAGATATTTCGCCAAAATTATATTTTTAAACGTGGATTTTTTCCGCCAAAATTATATTTTTAAACGTGGATTTTTTCCGCCAAAATTATATTTTTGAACGTGGATTTTTCCCGCCAAAATTATATTTTTAAACGTGGATTTTTTCCGCCAAAATTATATTTTTAAACGTGGATTTTTTCCGCCAAAATTATATTTTTGAACGTGGATTTTTCCCGCTCAAATTATATTTTTGAACGTGGATTTTTCCCCCCAAAAATTATATTTTTAAATGTGGATTTTTCCCGCTCAAGCTATATTTTTAAACGTGGATTTTTCCCGCCAAAATTATATTTTTAAACGTGGATTTTTCCCGCCAAAATTATATTTTGAAACGTAGATTTTTCCCGCCAAAATTATATTTTTGAACTTGGATTTTTCCCGCCAAAATTATATTTTTGAACTTGGATCTTTCCCGCCAAAATTAGATTGTTGAAACGTAAATGATCCATGTTCTAAACCTGGCGCCAAAACAGATAAGAAACTTTTTTCTAAAAAAAAAGGTTTTGGGTCTATTTTTCTCGCCTAAAACAACAATAATAATGATGGCTGGCCATGTCGAGGCAAATTTGGGGAGGAGCACACAATTTGCACACATTTTCTTCGTTCACCGAGGTTTTTTCCCCCCACTTTTTTTGCCATTTTTCGCTGATAGAGAGAAGCGGAGGCGAAAACGCCCGAAAACGAGGAAAAAAACGAAGGAACAAGACGAGAAAAAATATACTGGAAGCGAAGCGAAGCACGAAAAAGTTATGAATAGGGGAGGTCCCAAGAGGTCCACCAAAAAAAAGACAAAGGCACTGCTTTTTCCCCCTTTTTTATATGTTTTAAGCGCAAAAAAAAGTGTACGATGTTTTTTTTTTGAAAAAGAGTATCAAAAAAAATTGGAAAACGAAAAAACAAATCGAGGATTAATAGGGAGTTTTACTATATTTAAGTGCCTAATAAAAGTGCGATTTTGGGGTTTTTGATGGGTTTTCGACAAAATATGGGTTTAGAACTCGAGCAAAACAAAAAACACTGATATTCATGCCAAAACATCAACAAGCTCCAATGTTGTTGTTTTTTTGTTCGTTCTTGTTGTCATTAGATCCATTCAAAAACTTTTTCGATATATTTTTTATTTAGGAAAGAACATGACACACTGAACAAAGAACAAAAACTAAAACTATTCTACACTCAAAAACTTACATGACAAATTATGATACAAGATATTTGATTGGTAACAACACAGAAACATCTACAAGATAGATCTATCTATTTTCCTCGTCTTCCACCGCGACCTCTTCCACGACCAGCCTTTTTTGTTTGCGCTTTTTGGACTTGTTCCTCTTGTGCAATTTGATTTCGTCGAGATCTGAAATTTAAAAAAAAAAAACTACTAACAAGGAAACGTTCTGGGGCTTGTTTTTACGAGTTTTATATCATTCAATAGATATTTTAAAAGCTTATCAACCTCTTGTTGCTCATTTTTGCGAAATACTATCCCTAATGCTAAAATTTCAGCTCTAAAGTTTTTAGTCACACATTAAAATATTAATTAAAAAGGCCCTTTATTTAGAAGCTGATATTAGAACCCAATCCGACTAAAAAACTCCGAAAAAAGTCACTTTTTCGATCATATAGTGCCAAAAAATGAATTCTGGACTAGTGTAAAAGTCGAAAATGTCCCAAAAACTTCGTTCAACTCATTTTGGAGTAGTAAACTGTGGTAAATCAGATTTGTTCGTTGATGCTCAATCTTTAAATACCTACCGGAACAAGAAATCCGCCGCGCTTTCAAAAGTTAGAACCCTCCCCATACATGAAAAGGAGCACCACCTGGTGTTATGTAGGGTTCTAATTTTTCTGGATATTTTTTGTTGAAGGGGTTCTAAATTTTGAAAAACAGCTAATTCATGGGACTCAAAAATGGACCATGGGCAAGAAAACCTGATTTACTACAATTTATTACTTAAAATTGGTTTTATAAGAGTTTGCATGGCTCTTTCAGCGTTCAAAGTAGTTTAGAACCTATTTTTCGGCACCATATTATCTCAAATCTAACATTTTGCAGCAAAAAAACCGGTTTTTGAGGGGTGTGGTTCTAATTTTTAAGGGTTTTTCACGTTGGAGGGGTTCTAACATCAGTTTTCCAATGGGGGACCTTTTTATGTATGACCCTCCCACCCAAAAAATCCAGAAAAAGTTAGAACCCGAAGAACCCTTTAAAGAAGCAAATTTGTGGGCCTAACTCACCCTAACTATAGGGTTTACAAGTATGAAAAAGAATCCTGGAATATTTATTTTATTCAAAAACCTAAAAATTAATCTGAAAATTTAAGAACCTGGAAATTCGAAAAACGGAATTAAAGTATGATTTTTACGTATTTTGTTATTATTTTCGGATATTTATCAGTTTTTCATTTCTTTTTGTCTGTAATTTTTCATTTTTTTGCAAAATTTGTCTAGATGTTTTCAGATGGAAAATTTACCCTATAGTTTAGTATATCATCCAGTTTTTATTTTTTTTTTTAGTAATTTTTTCAAGCATTTTTTGTGTTTTTAGTGTGAATTTCAAGGTTGAAAATTGTGCGAAAAGGACGCTGAACTCACGGATGAACGATTGGTGTGCTCGTGAGAATTGGCTCCGTTCTCGCAAATGGATCAAACGGATCGACTGAAGCGTTCGAAACTCCACGGTGTGTGGCAGCAACAGCCTTCTTCGGTGTCAACGACATATCGGTTCGAATGGATTGGTTATCTCCTAATGATGATAGTTCAGATTCATCTAGGACACTCGTCACATCTTCTTCTTTCTCTGATGCATCAGTTCTATTGAGAACCACTGTTTTCTTGTTTTTCGGTTTTTTATCAACCGAAAGAATTGCACCGTATTCCGTTTCAAGTTGTAGCTTTGCATTTTCCAATTGAGCTTTTTCATCATTCAATTTCTCAGTGGTTTCAACGAGTTTTTCAACCTCCGCCTCATAATCCTCAATAGATGTGATTCCACTCGGAAAGGCTTTAGCAATTTGAACCCTCAAACTATTGATTGAAATCTTCTCCACTTCAACCTTCTCTTTCAGCTCGGAAATCAATCTAGCTTTCACCTCATTCTTCATTTTCTCCATATAATCTTGAAGCTTCTTCGTTTTGAATTCGATCACTTCTTCTTTGCTTTTTTCTATTTCCAAATCAGCTTTTTCGATGTTTTCTTGAGCCTCCTTCAATTTATCATTCAATTCAGTGAGATTGGTCGAAAGCTTCTCAGACTCGATGCGAAGCTCTTCTGCCAAACCATCTGCGATTTTCTGGAAAAAAAGGCTATTTTTTAATGGAAAAATTTGAAAAATCAAACCCTCTGCTCTTCCATTCGCTTCATCTCTTCATCAAAACTCGAATCATTGCCAATTCTCGCCTCTGTGAACTCCATATCTACCAACGACGCTTTCTTCTCCGCAATTTTATCATTTAGAGCGCTATGCTCTTCTTCCAGTTTGGCTACCTCTTCTTTGAGCGATTTCTCTTCCTCCTCGGATAACGCCAAATCTTTCGATTTCACAGAATTCTCTTCTTCAGCAGTTTTCAGGTTGTCACGAAGTTCAATGAATTTTGCATGATTATTGGCAGCTTCCTCGGTCCTTCTTTTCAGTTCATTTTTTTCCAATAGAAAGTCTCCAAATACATTAGATAAATCATACTTTTTCCTGGCATTGATCACTGATTCTTTCGCGGTATTCATAAATATTTGAAATTCTTGATAAGATTTCAAGCTACTATCAATCATACCGTCATCCGTGACCAATTCCTCTGTTGTATCTGGCAATTCGAGAATGCTTCCTGGAAAATTATTTGTTTTTTTCATAAATAAGACATTTCACAAACGTTTCATCTCTTCGAAACTTGAAAAACTATCCTCAAAATCGGTTTTTACATCTCGTAAAGATTGACGAATTGCAGTAGCTCTAAAATGCAATAGATATTTATTTGGTTACAAATTTCAAACAAACCTTTTTGCCTCATTTTTGATACCTAGCATGATTTTTCGCTCTTCCAATCGTTTTCCTTGTAGCTTTTGAAGATTAGCACTTCGTTGAGCTTCTTTTGCAGCGAGTTTTTCGAGAAGGGCGATTTTAACTTTCTTAGCTTCATCAGCATTTTCTTTGCCGGAAGTTGCACTCATCCAACTGTTGAAGTTGTCCATCACCTGAAAAAACTTGTGTTAGTGTGTTTCTTGCCAGGAAAAGTTTCAAAAAAATAAAATTCAATTTTCTTTTGAACTGTATCGTCGTGGGGTTTCCTGTACTGTACGCATTGCACATTTTTATTTCTTCTACAGTACTTCTTGAAGTCATTTTTTTATTCAGCGATTCTATAGCTTGTTTTCTGCTGATTCAAGAAATTGTTATTTTTATTTTCACGTTTTCTAATCATTTTTGTATTATATATCTTGTTTCATCTTTTTACAGGTCTGTAAAAAACCCTGCAGGGTTTTAAAAAGTATTTTTCACAGGCAAAAAAAAAGTATCTTTTTTTTACCGCGGTTTTTCAAGGCAGTGTTTGCACACAATTGCGCGAAATTCAAAATTGACTTTTTTTTTCGTTTTCTTGTTCCAGTTGAGTGTAAATAAGACTAACAGGCAAAAAGAAGTCATCGTGGGAAGTGGGAGAGACTGGCATAACATAAACTGGCACATTTTACGACCTGACAGAAAGAATATTCCATGTTGCACAAAATTTGGCAAAAAAAATGGAAAAATAACGTTTTATGTGTAATCTGAACAGTTTTGGAGAAAGATATCAGTGTATTGGTTATAAATCGGAATATATTCTTCATTTTCCACACCAAATCAACGAGTTTGTGGATATTTAGCCAATAATATAACAAAATATTTTAAAAATTGTGAAAATATTCTCCCGAAAACTGTGCGGCAAGCGCGCATATTTAGTGTGCGGACCATTGCCATTTTCAGACGCGACAAACTCCTCCCATTTTTGCAGAAACATGTTTTTTATTTTGGGAAAGTCCGTAACTAATTTTTT